>JAGRRF010011533.1:1338250-1353475 GCA_019097615.1 Morone chrysops | reverse complement strand
AATAATAATAATAATAATAATAATAATAATAATCTATTTTCTCCTAACAGTAACATGACTTTAACCTCAGCACATAAGCAACAATTACAGTTAAGTGGAATTTATTGTATTTTACATTCCTGCCTGATAAAAGTAGAAATATAAAGTGTAATAAACGTACAGTTAACAGTTATTTATTATAACAACATTGTCTACTGTTAGTGACAATTCTGCCCGTGGAAAACCATAACACAGAATTTGTATCTGTTGCTGTTATATATTCTTATATATTCTTATATATTGTATAGTGTGTGTTGATGTTTGCCAGTGCCAAACAATGAATATCCATTTTATGGTTATTAATAAAGGAATCTAAAGCAGGTTCTCCTTCCAAAAGTCGAATTTCAAACAAAATACGTATATCTGAGTAAACAACACAAATTATTTCCAGGATATTTGGTCTTTTTCCAGGTGTTTCCATGACTGTAAAACTATCCTTAAAAAACACACAACAGATTTAAAACAATATAGTATAATAGTATATATTACAGTACAAGGTGCTCGCTGTCATAAATCATCTTTATTGACACTTTACGGACCCTCGACTCTCTTCAAACCTGTTTGAAGCAGCAACACATTCACATTTCCACCTGAAAGGAAAGCAGATAAACGTGTGCGTGTGTGTGTGTGTGTCTGTGTGTGTCTGTAACGCAGCCTCCCTGAAGCTATTCCTGTAATCTCTCCCAATTTCCCTCCCTCTCAATCACTCTTTTCTCTTTTCCTTCTCAATCACTCTTTCTTCCCTCCAGGAGGCAGATCAAAGAGCCCAGTGTTATCAGTGTGTGTGTGTGTGTGTGTGTATGTGTGTGTTATCAGTGTGTGTGTGTGTGTGTGTTATCAGTGTGTGTGTGTGTGTGTGTTGGACATACCACAGGTTATCTCTGTGAGTAGCAGAGCCTCCTCCTGGTTTATCTCTCACCCTGCTGGTCCAGATTCATCAATAGGAAGTAACAGTGGAACAAAACTCATCTGAAAACCCTCTGGACTTAAATACCCATCAGGGGGCGACATCAGGGCCCAACTTACCCCCCCGGCACACAAGATCATCACAACCAAAAGGCAGACTCACCAGATACCCCAACAAACCCAGACAAGCCTCCCAGACTTCCAGAGTACCTCCAGACATCGACGCTGTCACTATAACTTATTTTTTAAATCGATCTGTGTGAAAGCAGATCTTCGTCGATGCTCAAAGAACAAGACTCAAGAATCTGTGATCGATAAATAAAATACATACTGTCAATAAGCACTGGTGCAGTATCGTCACTGTTCACCCCGACACTGATCTTTAGTCTGTCCCTGCGTCCCTTTTAACAACCCGGGCTATCGTACAGAAACTACGGCTTTCACGAGACCACCTGACTGTGTTATGTTGCAACTTTGTTTCTAGAGCTCATTAATCAATAATCAATAATCCATACACATTCCTAAAACCACAACCACAAGTTTGTTTGTTACAACAACAAAGGCTAGCGGTTTTCCCCTGGTTCCAGTCTTTCTGCTAAGCTAAGCTAATTTAACAGAGTTAATTATAATTCTGCAGAACTAATTTAAAACGTTTTTAATGTTTTGAAGTTTTTTAGGAAAATAAACAAAATGGTGAACAAGTAAAAAAAAAAAGTAAACCTCTGGAGTCAGAGAGGCTCTAAATCATTGATTATTAATATCAGGATCATCGTCTTGTGTTTTTATTCTTCTTCTGGAAAACCGGCCAAAAGTTAACAATCAAAACATCAGCAATGAATACACCCACTGCTGCAGGAAATAGACCAGAATGCAATGCAGCAACTAGCCAGGATATAGTTTCAGGCTTCCAACTAAAAAATGTTTCTGCCAACCTTTAATCTTAGGTTGAGGTAATTTTCTACTTTATAAAAATAGAGTTTTAGACAAAAAAAAATTATATATTTCAAAAAAATGTTGACAGTGAAGCCAATTATTCATTATTCTGGTGCTTGAAAATGAACCAGTTTCAATTGAAATATTATTAACAGCTTTTTACCTGTTAGTGAAGTGCTCATTTATAAACACCTGGAAAATGTCCTGGAAAGGTCCTAGAAATTATTTTTTAAAGGGCGTGTGAACCCTGATCCAGTTCCAGCACTTCCACGTGATTACAGATGTTTCTCTGGAGAACAAACTTTGTTAACTGTTGAGTTAGTGAGTTGAGGGAATAATCAGTGTTTGTAGATATTACAGTGAGAGCTTTTTATCCCACCAGAAAGAACAAACATTTTCCTCCAGTTCATCAGAGGGAAAATTCCTGAAAATGATCACGTTTAGAGTTAAAATAAGTCACTTAAGTAACTTGAGAACGAAAATAATACTCCTTCAAACTGTAAGGACGGATTCTTCCCTGAAGTATAAACTGTAAAATAAAACTTATTTCATGAAATTAAACTTATTAGAGGAGCACGAAGGCTGTGTCTGATTCCTTCCCCCATCTCATCTCCATCCAGACCCAGCTAAAGGGCATCCTGGCTGGAGGGGGGGGCTCCGGCTGTGCTCCCCTGATAGCGGCCTCAAGGGCCTGAAGGGCCACATCACAGGAGCACGAGCTGTGTTTGATAAGGGGGGCTGATAGCGGCCTGCAGCACAAACTACACTCTTAAAACAACATAAACACAAACGCAACAATGGACGTCAGTAACATCGTAACATTTCCACATTAAAACAACTATAAACATTAGACTAATTTTATAGTTCAGTTGTTCAACTTCTCTCAACTTAGCAGCTTTTTACTCTTCTATTTTACCACACAATGAAAAATATGTATTTTACTTCACTTTTCTATCACAGACAATTCTGTTTGTTGGCATTATATCATAACCAGGAACCTGTTGGCTTTAGCCTCAGTCTGTTAGCTGTTTATCCAGTCTGAAGTCACATGTTTACCATCCACTGTTTAGATCTTGGTGCTTTTTAACTCTAGATTTGAACCGAATGAAGGATTTTAGTCATCGGACGTCTGGATCTTAAGTTATCAGAGAAACAAGCTGAGCTAACGTTAGCAGCGTGAGAGAAGCAGTGATTTTTAAGGTGGAATTGCTTTATTCAGTGGGTTTTTCAACTGAGACACCACACCAAGCACTGCCTCCCTGCAGTGACATTAATGTACACGAATCCCTCTGGTTATGACGGATATACAAAACAGAGTATCTGCTGTTATTGAGCAGCTTGTGGGTCTGTGTGATTAGATTTATCTAATGTTCCCTTTTCCACCAACAGAGGACCTTTATGGTCAATAAATGCACACAGAACACCAGTGTAATTAAATTATCCAATTCAGTTTGTACATTTAAAAATAAAAATAGTCTTAAAAATGAACATTGGAAACTGGATTTGGTGATGCAGCGAACAAACGTTTTAGTGTTTGGGGTAATTTCCTGCATTTAAACAGCCAGCAGGCCTCAGTGTCTGCTGCAGTCGACAGGACGTTTACTTCCTACTTTCACTTTGTTGTCTTCTTCCTTCCTCTAATCTCCCCATCAGCCAACACCACGAAGCTATCGTTAGCCAGCTAAAACCACAGTATCACTGTATTCCACAAGCTTTGCAATATTAGCTTTGACTTTGGACTTTGTGTTGGGTGTTGGCTGTTTGTACGGAGGTTAGTGGACTCCATTTAAAAGCGAACGTTAGCTAGTGTTGCTCACTGTTAAAATAGAAAATCCAACCCAGTCCACAGATATAACGTGTTAATGAGTGAGCTTTAGAGGTGCTTGTTGGCAATAGTTATCTTCGGACGGAGCCAGGCTAGCTGTTTCCAACTGTTGGTAGTAGCTTTATATTTACCATAAAGTCTTGACAGTGGAATCAGTCTATCAGTGTAATTCTCCAAAAGAAAGCAAAAGCATATTTGACTTTGAACTTTAACTTTTAAATATCACACTTTTCTGTCTACATTGACAACAGCATTGTTACCATCAGTGTAAATAAACTCACTGAGCTCATCTGAGGAGTTACAAGACTTCAACGTGGATCCAGACGTTATTATCTCAACATAAAACCAGCCAAAGGGAACCGGAGGAACCATGAAAGCCGACCCATGAAGCTCACATGTACTGTGAACTATACAAGAAAAGCAAATATATGTTTGTTTTGGAGCTTCAGTTTGTTTTCTAAGGCTGAAAGTGGCCATCCATCCATCCCGTCCGTTCATTACGTAGCACATTTATTCTGGAAGAGACGCGGGACAATGACATCACCTGTAAACGCCGCGAGCAGCCACGAGGCCCAGCGCTGTTTATCGTTCTCTATTTCAGGACTGATAATGTGAGACGTTCAGGCTCCCGCAGAGCGATAACAGATACATAAAGACCCCAAGCGTTCCCACCGTCTGTCTGAAACTGACCTCTTACTCATTAATCAGACACAAACACTGACGTCATCCACTCGTCTCTGGTAGATTATTTAATTTAATAACATTCACACATAAACTCAGATTATTGGTGACAAAATGAACTAATTTAATATGAACACACAAAAACATTTTCACAGTGTTTTAACTCACAGTGCCAATAATAGCTCAACAAACTGTCGACAAGATCTAACCTCATTATGACAGACGGTTTGTTACATAGAACCATTTGGGAAGTTGTGCTTGGAAAGTGCTTGGTAGAGTAGAAAATACTTAAGTGAAACTAGATGTTTTTATTGTCACAGAAACTTCATATAGTTTGTTTCACTCACTTTCAACAGCCGCAAAGTCTAAATTAATCTGCCTTGTATGATATTTTAAACACCTTTTAAAAGTTTGATCCCAGGATACTTATTTTAATTTTAAATCAACTAATTAAACTCAGTATTAAGAACAATGTTTTTCTTTAGCACAACAAGAGATTAAAGACTTAAAGAGTGAGACAGGAAGCGGTCGTGTGCAACAGACGTCTTCATCCTTCTGAGGAGGGACAGGAAGACGGAGAGACAGACAGGAAACAGAGGGATACAGGGAGGGAGAAAGAGGAGTTGGCGGAGCGCGACAAATATCTTCATCCTGCCGAGGGAGAGAAAGTAGAGAGAGGGGTGAGATAAACAAGATGGACAGAGAGAGACAGAAACTTCTCAAGACAGCCCGAACAAAAAGCACATTGATGGGAGGCGTCAGTCAGAGGAGGTGAATGAAACCTGGAGGAGGAGGAAGGGGAGGAAGGGGGGAGAAACTCCTGCCGTCTGGGAGGGAGGGAGAGGAAGCGAGATTCAATCAAACTCTGTCAAGGTCAGTTTGCAGTGAATGGGCCTCTCCACCTGGCTGCTCTTTCACTGAGAGGATGCATGCTGCTGGGGGCCCTTGCTGCAGTGCATGCTGGGAGGGGCCCGTCCTCTCTACAGTGCTCCACCATTATGATGTAAATCCAGGACAGTGAATCATATCGAGTTATGACGCCACATCTACGGCTACTGGAGTTAATTTACTCTTATTTTAACTCAACTTCAGGGTGTAAAGATTCACAGATACGAGTCGGGAATCAGTTTTAACGTCAAAGATGCGACAACTTTGGTATTCAGAACGCCAGATGGATCCAAATGTACCACGAACCACTCGATGGTCCGATTCTAAAGTTCTGTTGACTGCTGCTAACAGTGTATCTGTAACGTTAGCATAGCGAGGCTCGCCAACAGGATTCACAGAGCGCCATCAAATCTAAAGTTTTTAAGATATTTGGATTCTGTAAGAACGAACAGAAAGTTGGACAAAAGTCTGTCCGTTCGTAAGATCTGTCAGATATTAAACACTTTACAGCCACAATTTAACTTCAACTGGTCGAGGTCAAAGCTAATCACGGCAAAGGTCTTTTTTGACGTAATTCTGAAATTAGACATTTGTCTTCCATTTTTTTTGCCATAAAGTTAAAAAATACTTAGTATTTGCCAGTATTTTATGAAATGTATGTATTTGAAGGTAATCGATGTCTCTTTTATAAAATCAGCTTACTTTAATTTAGAATATAAATTAAACAAACGTTAAGAACTGTATCAGATTAAAATACGTTGTCCTTGAATCGTATCGTAACCATTACGTCTCCACTACACTTACTTTACAACTTTAGTTACTTTGCAGATTGATAATAGAAAATATAATCAGCATATACATTTACTGATTAAGTTTAACCCCATCGTGACGTCACCCATTGGTTTGAACACACTAGTTTGGCATTACGGTTGTCGCTGTGACAGTTTGAGCAGAGGTTGTAATGGTGGCTCGCGTGGTCACACACTTCATTAAAGAGAGAAATAGTCAACAACAGAATCTGGATCCATATTTGATCTGCACTGTTTGACAGTTTGATCTGAGTTTGCTGCGTTGAGCTGTCAATCACAAGGTAGCCCCGCCCTAAAGCATACCCTGCTTTATGGTCTGTTTTACTCTAAATGGGACCATCAGTCACTAAATGAACATCATGCTGTATGGAAGAAGACTGAAACTAGAGACTGAGATCAGAAACTCATCAGGAAACTGTTTACTGAGGGAATAAATCAACTGAGAAGTCGACTCATTTCTCCATAAGACTGAATGGTGTCAGTGTGTTATTGCAACTAATGGAGCTGCCCTCTGCTGGTTGTAGAGAATGAGAATAGAGTGCAGGTTCTGTCCATTATATATACAGTCAATAGAGATATTTAACATTTAGAGCTGTGTGTTTGTGTTTTGGATCAGATTTTAAAATTTTTTTCATCTTTAACCACGAGAGAAAGTAGAGTAAAGTAAAGATTTACTTCATAAGACAATAAAGAGATAAAGATATTTTTATTTAATTAATTATTATGAATCTTTGTGTGTGTGTGTGTGTGTGATAGTGCAGCCGCAGTGTTTCTCTGTGTGCTCAAGAGTATCAGAGGAATATTTACTGTTGGGTGCTGCGTATAAATGAGTCATTGCTCGTGTGTGTTTGTTTATTCATGACTGAGTCAATTAAGGTGGTTTCAACCAAACTGTGGGGATTTACACACGTGTCCATGTTTTAAATACAAGTAACTACAAATCATTTATACATTACGTAATGTTTACAACACATACAATAAGACTTTAAATAGATTTCAAAACATCAAATTAAAGCGATTTATTTATAAGATTTGAATATTTTTGACTTATAGTCCAAGTTATAGTACCAGACAAAAATACAGATAACAATGTTGGAGCACTTTTTACAAGGTTAACTGGTGCAAATATAAATAAAGATAAAATAGGAGACATTAGGTATAATATGACCATTATTTGAGAGCTGTACAGGAAATGTGCAAAGTTAGCACAAGTTAGCAGTGGAAAGAAGTTTTTATTCTGTTTCTGTCCACTTTGAAGGAAGTTAAGATGATCTGAAGGTAAAATGAGTGTTTGTGTCTCTGGAGTCTGGTGGAGAGTGATAGTGATATTACGACTGTTTGTGGTTAAACTAAAAGGTCTATCTCTGTAGGGATCCTTTCATAATGCTGTCACACAATAACAACCTGAGTCTGTCAGTGGCAGGAACAACTACTGTTAGTGGACAGACACAGTCCCTAATGTTACATAACAGCCTGTTTTGTAGATATTTTCACATCTAATTCAGTGAATTAAGGGTTTATCTTGATTAAACCACTGTTGTTTATTGTTATGTGAAAAACTAATAAATACAGTCTTGTTGAGTTTTATTTAGTTTCTCTCCAGTTTGAAGAATTTTGAATATGTTTGGTAAAATTAGTTATTTCATCGTTGTGTCTGGTGGGTCGTAGCTCTTGTTTTAGTCTGAGATTATGGTGCTCTACTGCCAAGTGAATCTTGTATATATAATCTTTAAATACAGTATTGGAGTAAATGTACTTAGTTACTTTGCACTACTGCCCAGGTCTCAGTTATTTTGGTGTTGTAACTGGTAGAAATCGCAGCCAAAACTTTTGATTAACCAGAATAATCCTTTAAGTACTTTGAGGGATAATCAGCAGCTCGTTTCTTATTTTCGCTTTCTCTTTCATGATGCATAATCTGAGCTGTCCTGTTAACAGACAGGGGTTTTCCCCTCTTGCAGTCACAATAAATCAATGTGGTTTATGTGCTAATGGGCTGAAATATAAAATCTGAACCTGTATGCGTGCGTTGTCCTGGATATTTGGCCTGGTGGCTTGATGCCAACCCAAATCGCCTGCTGGCAGCCTGAATGCAGCAGGCCTGCCTCTGCCTGAGAGCCATTTCACAGGTAATTAATGGACATAATGACTGCAATTCACTGGAAAAAAAGGAGAGCGTGGGTTGCTCTCATAAATGCAGGAACATCCACACACACACACATAATGGCAATTAAGCAGCAAAAGGCCGTTTCTTATTATTCCTCCTCTACAGTTGTATCACTCAATAAATCGGACAAGAATTCAGCCGCTGAAGAAAACACACAAGAACAAATATTTTAAGGTTTTAAAAAGTGTGCACACTCACACCGTGTCCCTGTTGAAACACCAATGTTCTCACTTTCACAGTCTGAAATCCCCAGCTCCAGTGCTTCCCTCCACACGTCTGCCTGAACAGTTTTCTTTGGCTGCATCTGCGTCACGGCGCTACCACACAGGCCTGGAATCACTTATGTCGCCACACATCCATAAACCAACACAGGAAAGACGTGTGGCACCACGAAACTACACGGTTCACCACTCAAGCCAAGAGCTCAAAGTGCTTCCATACCGAACTGAGCCACTCTGTCCCGATCGCACCGTCTTTTACACGTCTGGTTAGGTTGCTGGTTGGTTTGGAGTTACCTGGATTTAACAGACAGTATGTGTGTGTAAAGTTTGGTTTCAGTTTCCTCCTTCTTTAGTACTTCTTCTTTTTGTTTCGGTCCAACCTAGTCTCACTCCCAGGTCCTCAAATACAATATATGACGCTGTAGGTATCCAGCAGACATCTCTTAGCAAAAGACAAATTGGCATTTAAAGAATTAAAAAAAGAAGATAAAATATGTTAATTAAAGAGGTAATACACCCTAAAGTGTGTTTTTTTTAGCTGTAAACTAAATTATAAGACTGTGTTGAAACACATTAATGTTAGTGTTAAAATTTACATTATTGCCAAGTGTATGAAAGTCTGCATTGTGTAGGTTAAAAATGTCTCAAATCGCCCTCTAATGTTTTAAATCAGCCTGTACATTTTAAGACAAATACTGAGAGAGAGTCGACAGTTTGAGACGACTTTTTTGTCAGAGGTTAAGCTATCTAATCATCCTCCGCTCTGAGAGTCTGTATGAATGTAAACTGATGGAGACGCATTATTCACAGGAGGTTATGCTGGCTGTTGCTAACCCTTTACTCAGTATGTTTATATTCTGCTGCTGTGGTTTGGACTTTAGACTTTGGATCCCACAAAGACACACACATACCAGAGAGATAGCCTCTACGAGCCACTAGCTTAGCTACAAACAGGTAGCACTCAGAAATGTTTACAAACAATGTGAATGTGCTTCTAGTGACTATAAAAGCTCCATCTGATTCTCTGTGTTTCCAGCGTGGACTCTGATACTCTGACTAATAGCTCGCTGTTCCTGTTAAGCAGCCATGGTCAGTCTGTCAATCACTGTGGTCGCTGTTGAGGCCACGCCCCCTATAGTCACTGTCATTTGCAGGTTTCTGATGCATTTTTTAAATTTGCTGAGAGGGCGGGAGCTAGCAGGACTGAAGGGTCAGAGGACAGTTGTAGACTAGCTAGCAGTATCTAGAGCCACAGCGTTAACTTTACCTTTAAAGTCAGGATTTTTTAAAAAGGCTAAAATTGTTTTTATTAAATGTTTTCCATGTGAAATTCTCTTTCTTATCACACTATATTTAATCTCTGGGCACATGGGAATATACTGTTTTGCCTAAAATGGTAGAAAATGCTCTGAATTAGCAATAAAAATGATACTACAGTTCACCACAGAAACATTAATTACACACAACCTCCACAGGTGTTAGCTTTATATCCTGAACGTGAGAGATCAGGAAGGACGATCTGTTTCATGAGGTGATTTTAACTCCCTGTGGCTGACAGGTGTGTGAGCGGCGTCACCTGAGGGAGGGAGATCAGGTGAGGAAGGTTCAGGGCAGATTGGTCAGGGTGAGGAAGGTTAGATAAGCGGAGGTCAGTGGGAGGAAACCTTTGCTCCGCATTTTTAACATACCCGAAGACAGTGACTGATGGTAGAAATGATCCAGGACATCTTTACCTTACATTAATTCAGATTGAACAGATCTTTAGTGTAAAAGTTACAACTTCAATTCTGCTAGCTTTGTGGTAGCCGCAACACAAAACTCCTATAGGAAAACTGCAAATTTATGGCAGCTAGCAGTAAGTGAGCTAAATGTATTTATATTGCCTATTGTATGTGTTAACAACACATCTAATTACACAACATTCCCGCCTCCGAGGCCCGAGTGGCCCTAGAGAGGTACACCTGTAATACTGTGTGTGAAGAGTTCATGTTCACGTGGTGGGAAGTAACTTAAGTACAAATAACTTATTAGATATTTTTACATAAATATCTGTATTTTCTACTCCTTATATTTTTAAAAACAGGCTCGTCACTTTAGTTTAAAAGCATTTAAGAGGAATTATTACACAAAATGTGAAGGTAGCACCACCAAAAAAACCTCATTAACCATAATAATCATATTATATTCAAGCTGCAGCGACTAGTTTTACCACATTTTGCTGTTGAAAATAATGTGAAGCACTGCCACCTGTATTGTTTTTTTTATAAATATTGTGATGATAATAGTCTATAAATGCAGTTTTTAGTCAAATAAAATCCAAGTTCCTTCCTTCCTTTTTATACTTTATTTCAGAGCCTGTACCGTTTTACTTTTAGAGTAAAGACAGTTTGTACTTTTGCCACCTCAGCTAAAAACTTCCTCATTGATTTCAATGAGCGCTGGTCTCAATCAACAGGACTCCGGTATAGAAGTTGAACTCTGTTGCTGTCACCCAGCAGTTCATTGTATTAGCCAATGTTGTTGAATTGTAACAACAAGCAGCAACTCACAGCCGTTTTCAACCCTAACTTCCCCTAAAAGAGCGAAAGATTTGGGAAAATTCAAGAGTTTTTCTTAAGTTTCCAGCACTAAATTTCTATCTAGTCTGACGGGTTTTCAGTTTCAGTTTCAGCTTCAAGCAACTCAAATTCCAAAGAAATCTCAAAGAGAACATTTGTTCAATCAGATGCAGAAAATTAAATAAAATCTAGTTCTTTTCAACTAAATTCTGATTCAATTTGCTGCAAAGAAACTCCTGATTGACTCTTTTTACTTACAGAAATATCAAACTGTTTACTTAAACCAGTATGAACGTTACTTTCATAGAATAACAGATCAATTAGGAATGATTAATCTGATCATTTGATGCTTTGCTTTCAGTAAAATAAGCTGAAGGGTTGAATTGTGGAGAATCTAACTGATCTAATGATTGTTAATTTGATGATTAACACATTGAGTTTCCTCCACACTCCGGCTCAGAACATCCCTCCCCCCCTGCCCGCCTGCCGACTAAGCTCGCCTCTTGCCATAAACCAGCGACAAAATAGCAGCTCCTAATTGTTGAGTTTAACACCTGGTGATTACAGGGGCTCATAAAACTCCCCTCTGACAGAGAAACCCACCTCCCCACCTCCCTCCACTCGGCCAAGGCCACACAGGGCGCCGCTGCCAATCAGCAAGTCTCTCTTTCTAACGCCATTCTCTTTTCATTTTACAGCCCAAAGAGGGAGGAGAAGTCTACACTCATTTAGCTAACGGAGACCAATAAACACTGAGAGATTTAGATTAATGGAGCATTTACAGCCAGGGTGGGTAAACTCTGCATACTGGATCAGCTGTTTACCTTCAAAATAACATGTTGACAAACTGTAAGACAGTTTTAACCTCACGGTGTGATTTTAAGCTGGGTGTTATTTCATAATATTAACTGTAAAGGTGGATATTATTAGAATACTATTTATCATACAGTTTTTGGTTTGTTTAATGTTGCATTCGTTCTACTTGCGGCACAAGGTGGATGTTTCTTTTATGTTTTAGTTAAGATGTGGACCCAAGTGCAGAACACAGACAGCGAAACTAGATGTTATTTAATACTGTTTACCATAAAAGTGGATATTATTAGAATGTTATTTTTCTTAGAGTTTAAAGGTTTTTGTTTAACTCTGCATTTGTTCTGTGTTTGGATCAGATGTGGACCCAAGCGCAGAACACAGACAAGGAGGCAGATCAGATCCTATTAAAGGCCAGCGATGTTAGACAGTTGAGGAGTTACACAAACAATAAATCACAAAAAAAGTAGAGATCACTGTAGTTGAACCAAGTGGAACCGATTTCCGGAGAACCGCTTTGAAGGCCCAAGTTTGTCATTACGGTTGTCGCCATGACAGTTTGTAGGAACCAGTGGAGGTGACGTATTGCGAGTTGAGCTGCTCTCATTGGCTGCTCAGTTTCGACTCGTCCGTATCAGGAAACAATGGCAGCTCGCCTGGTCACAGAGGATCTGGTATTCCAGATAAACAGTAAAATGTGTTTGTGAACAGAATATGGATCCATATCTGATCAGCACTGTTTGACAGTTTGATCTGAGTTTGGTGTGTTGAGCTGGACAGACTCACTGAGAATGAGCTGTCAATCACAAGGTAGCCCCGCCCTAAAGCATATTATGGTCTGTTTTACTCTAAATGGGACCATCAGTCACTAAATGAACATCATGCTGTATGGAAGAAGACTGAAACTAGAGACTGAGACCAGAAACTCATCAGGAAACTGTTTACTGAGCTCATAAATTAATTGGTCAGAGACGTGGAAGCTCTGTCTGTTGTATTTGGTGCTGGATGTGTGTGGAGTTAAAGTTGAAGTGGTCCACAGTGACGAGCTGATGTGGGGCAGGTGAGCTGACTGAGAGCAGTGATGATCTACTGCAGGTGTGCAGAGCCACAAACACACGAAAGAAGACGGGAGCACTGGAAACATAACAAAAGGTAAAACACTAAAGAAAATGCCTGGTTGATCTAACAGAGGGAACCTGAAGAAGGCTGAAGAACAAGTTTACTTCTAATAAAGTCACAGTAAAGTCATTTCAGTGTTCTGTGGTTCATTTCGGTGACTTCCTAAGACTATGTTAAGTACAATAATGCAAACAACATTTGTTCTGATTGGTCTAAAGTCTTTAAATTTGGCACCAACGTACTTTGGGTGACTATATCAAACAATACAATGTTGACATTTTTAGATAATCTGAAAAATCACACTTTTATCAATGGTCAAAGTCAGGATATTGACAAAAAGCTTCTTTCAAGTCAATGGTTGGTCAGTATACTTTCCATGTCAGGTGGTGCAACCAATGTAACACCAGGAAAATGTTGTTTTATCATAAATTATTTACCTTATTTACACATGCGCCCAAGTAGAAGCTGTTGAATTTGAAATTAGTTGCAAAAGTCAAGTGACACAACTACAGGAAGTTACTCTATATGAAATGAATAATATTATTTAAAAGTCTAAGATTATCTTATACATTTCTATGTTATACATTTATAAACCTTTTTCATTATAGTCTTTAATCATTATAATGCCACTAACAAGAAAAGAAGCATCAGTACGACACACAGCAAATTAAATATTATAAATTTTTTCTGGTTTTGAACAATTTCTTCAGATTTTTGTTCAGGCCCAGAGAAAACTTCCACCAAAGGAAATGTCAGTTGCAGACACAAATGGGTTAAATGTCTTCAAAAACTGGAGGAACAAACAACAATAGAAAGCTGACATGTGTTTCTTTCCAGGGATAATACTTTAATGTGTGCTCACACTGTTTATAATAACCTGCTGCACACAGACGTCGGAGCTCATCTTCCTCCTTCAGAAACAGTCACAAACTTAGTCTTCATGTAGAACGTCTAGCAGTTTGAATTCCACTAAAAGCTCCCTGCACTGAAATCCCTTTAAGAAATATTCCTAACGTGTTTGTAACAACACGTTATTCTAGAAACACGAGCTAAAGGCCGTCATATGTCCACAGTCTGACTGTCAATACAGGATCAATATCATCCATAAAGATAGTGTATTCTGTGTGTGAGTTGTGCGTTTCAGTGGGAAATCAGGGCTCAAAATTGCGTCATGTAAATAAATTAAAGTGTTGGTCGTGACTGCGTTGGTGGCATGAGGGAAAAACAAAATGGACTCTCCAGTCCAAACTCCCATCCCGACCACAATGAAGTGACCATGCCTTGCTTCGGGGGGCATCCGAACCTCTCCCTGCTTTCCAGGGGATCCAAAATAAAAAAAAAACCACATCATCTCTTTCCCATCCCAGACAAAAGAACCCGTCTCTTCCCTCCACACCACCGCCATAAATATCTCAGTTCAGAGGTTGACAGCTCAAGCTTGATTCATTTTCACGCATGTACATATTTGTATTGGATCCCTGTCAAAAACAATTATAACGGTCCCCCCAGGATTTCAACCCCCGCCTACCCCGTGAGAGGCGTCTGCTGTCAAGACTGCTTGGATGATTTTCTGGAGTCGGGGTGTCCACATCTGTGGCTGATTAGCACAACAATAAGGCCCCAGCAGTCCCCGAATTAATGAGAAGGCATCTTCAGCCTGGGCTCGAGGACCCTACTGACAAAGACGCTATACAACCACTGCACAAGTGTTTTCCTCCAGATCCATCAGGCAGAAACCTGCAGCAGAACACTTTGTGCTCCGACCTGGACGGGAACGTAAACTGGAAAATAAAACGAGGCTCGACATGGAACCAGAAGAAAATGAAAACATTCACCCACCGCCAAAATTAAAGGGGAAACCTGGCTCCACGGCGAGCTCCCATCGATCTTTTTCATTTAAGCGGCAGTTTGTGATGCTCTGTTTGTACAAAGTCAAATTACCAAAAAACTTTCCCATCTGTGGAAGCCTGTCGTTAAGGTTCGCCTCACCGAGAGTCCGAGGAGCTCCCAGGGGCAAATGTGAAATTAAATTACACAGCAGATTCACTCACAGATATACAGACACGTAACTCTGTGTTTAAATTCACCGACGCTGTCTGTCAGATCACAGAGGAGACAACAGCCGGTCTGTCATTATACCGCAGTGTTTACGTCTACCTCGCTCCGGGCCCTCAGACGCCTGGGTTAGGGACAGACTTAGTTTTAACGTTGAGATATAAATGTAAAGTTTGTAGAGAATACAGTTTATGGATGATATTGATCAGTATAT
>JAGRRF010011533.1:1295173-1323430 GCA_019097615.1 Morone chrysops | reverse complement strand
GGGGGGGGGGGGGGGGGGGGGGGGGGGGGTAACAGAAGCGCAATCCCTCCCCTACCGTACCCTCTTTCTCTCCCCTCCTCCCTCCTCCTGCTCCCCTAGGCCGGCCGCTCTCAGACCATTGTTATTGTGACTGCCGTCCGGAGCGCAGCTGAGTGCTGTAGGAGGGCTGGTGTGTGCAGGACGCAGTCTCTCTCTCTCTCTCTCTCTCTCTCTCTCTCTCTCTCTCTCACTGTGCTGTAGACAGACTGAGGAGGCTGAGCTCCACATTTCAGCGGCAGATCTCACCGGATAAACTCACAGCCTGGAGAGGAGAAGCGCTGCGTAAAGACGCGCGCAAAGAGTTCACGTTTTACGCGTCTTTATTTCTTCATTCTGGGATCTTTTTCCAACATTTTCAAAGCAAGAAAGGACTTTTTTTTTTGCTTTGGTTTTCTCTCCCTGCATGGATTTAGAGCTCTGAGCGGACTTTGCCCAGCGGATCCACAGCTCCTTCCTCCGCTCACGGCAGCTGTCGTTCACGTATGTTCCGGGCTCTCTTTCTTTTGATGGATTTATAAGCTCCTGGAGAAGGATACACAAGGAGAGCTCCAAATGAGGATTTCAATATTGAGTCGTATCGACCGGGACCAGGAGTGATCTCTCTCTCTCTCTCTCTCTCTCTCTCTCTCTCTCTCTCTCTCTCTCTGCCTGGTGCCAGTCAGCGCTGCTGAGCGGACGGACCGAGAGGAAAGGTGGGTGAATACAGACGGAGACAGCTGGAAGGTCTCGGAGGGTTGTTGTTTCATTCATTTTCAGCTGCGGGAGTTGAGTTGCGGAGGGCGGCTTCGATTACCAGCAAAATATCCTTCAAAGTAACCTCATATTCAGCTCCCTAAAGCCTGAAACCTTCCCTGTTACTGAGCGTACAGTTATTAAACTGGGGGTCTGTTTCTCCTCTTACAGCATCAAACCGGTGAATTAAAAGCAGGTTTTGTAAATTTCAATCAGGAGTTTCGGGAGAGAAACGTTTAACTTGTGTTTTGCAACCCGCTCAGAGTCTCTCATTAGACATTGAACCTTCCACACGGACTATTTGTCAGGAGAAAAGTCTATTTGTGTCGCTCTGAGCGGAGTTTGAACTCAAAATCACAGATTAATCCCCACATTCAGCTGCACGACCCGGTGCAGTACAGCTCATTTAATCCAACTTTTATTAGTTATTTATTGCATTGATTTTGATTTATGGATGAGTTATTGGTCTACAGCACGCGTGCAAACACCAACAGGAGCTGCATTAATGTGAACCAACCTCAGTCCAACCTGCGAGTGCAGTCGGGGGCTTTAACAGCGCGCTCGGCTGCTTTATTAAGTGTGATTTTATGTGTCAGAAATATGCAGCACATCCGAAATAAAAGCCCCCACAGTGACCGAGGGGCAGGATACACTTGGAGTCTTTTGGCTCCGGCTGAACAGCAGCAGGGCAGCGTGCCAGCGGAATTAGCAGCAGCAGCAGGAGAAAAAAGTTTTCCAGTCCTTAATTGAGAAAGAATACGTTTCATTCAGCGAGCTGGTGCTTTAAACGGTGTGTGTGTGTGTGTGGGCGCGGTCTGCATGAGTGGAGCGCACGCACCGGAGTCTGGCGCCTGTGCGCAGTTGGCCCCAGAAAAATCAGCGCATTATTCCTTTAGTGTTTACAGTTTGTGTGCAGAATGAGGCATTGTGCTGCTTCAGTTGGATGTACTAATATCTTCATAGTAACATTTTTAAAAATAATAAAAGTAGGAGAATATTTAACAGGTCCAGGTGATATTGAGGGATTTGACATTTTTCCTTAAATCATGAAACTTTATTGAGGGTAAAGTTCTTAAAATCAGAGGTTTTTGGACCAACGGGGGTCCTTGGGTGTGTTGATGAGGGTCCCCGGGAAAAGGAGGAGCAGAATATTTGAACTTTTATCACATTTTAAACTGGAAGAATGAGGAGAGAAACTGTGTCTCAGAGGAGATTCCTTAAGATAAAATCTCAAATTGGAGGTCTGTGGGCTAACTGTTGGGGGTCTTTGACATTAAAAGGTTTTGTAACTGCAGCTTTATATAAAACTGAGCAGTCAGACACACTTGTTTATGTTTAAAAAGAGTTAAATGAGCTGAAACAATCAGAAAAAGACAAACATAGATCCTCAATCCTGGTTCTAACTTTATAATTGTGAGAATTTGCTGCTTTTTCTTCTGTGTTAATATACTGAGTGTTGGACTGTTGGAGAGGCAATATTAGACATTTAAATCAAGAATATAACAAACAATATTGAGAATTATCCCAAAAGATCCCAATCAGTCCTCAGTTTTACTCCATAGATAAAGTTTAGAGTTGTTCTTTGGTATAAATTTAAGCTGCGACGGCGCTCTGATGTTCTCCTCCCGAACCTGAAGCCTCCTCAGCTGCTGACTGGGCGACTCTCCTTCAGATTCTGTAGCTTCCTGGCAAGTTTCAAGTGTTTTTCTAGCAAGGGCCCATTATCCCGGGCGCTGAGCGGGCGCCGTCCATTGACAAACAACAGGCGGTAACAGCCCTGCTCCTTATTCATGACGCAGAAGAGCCTGGACAATGTGAGGCGGACGAGTGGGACAGTTAACAGGACATCTGGTTAAGAATACAGCTGCTCGCGGTCCAAACAGGCTCTTTAACCGTCTGTCTCTTTTTCTTTTGTGCCACCTGGTTTGAACCTGAACAGAGACATTTGTGTCAGATCTCCATCTAAACTCCAGTTTCTGATCCAGAGATAACCGTCTCTCTCTCTCTGTTTGGCTCCACAGGATCCAGATTTAGAGACTTTGCGGGTATCTGGAGCTTCCGATGCCAGCGACCGGAGTGTGAGGCCTTTCAACCACAAGACACACACATGAGAAGATGGCGAGGGTCTGCACGTTCTGCGTTGTCCTGCTCTGTCTGATGGACAGAGCCTTGGCCAGAGCCATTGACGAAGGACGGACCAAAGGTAAGACCTGGATGATGACTTCTTACGTCAGTAATTAAAGACCTTATTTAGTATTTTTTGTCTAGTTTGTCTGCCAAACTTTACAAGAGAAGCAGTGGTTTTTAAGGTGGAACTGCTTTATTCTGTGTTTGTAGCGGTTAAAAATAATAATAATTCTCCCATGATCCCACGCTGCTAACACATCATCAAACCTCGTCTCTTTGTAATGGTTTTGATGTGAGAGTGGCAGAAATTACATATTGTACATTTACTATCAGACTGGATCAAAGTTCTGAATCCAACGGCACCAAATATTTGATGTAACTACTTGTAGATTTGGAGATACGGCTCAGCTAGTTCATTAAGTGCTGTAAGGGAATTGTAAAATCACTTTGTGGAGGTTTCAACCCTTTCCTTTTATTAGAAAGTGTTTGTTTCTTGGCGACTGCTGCAGAGGAAGCCAAGGTGACAGGAAAAGTGACAGAGAGTCTGTAGTCGAGTCTAGGAGTGAGGAAATAAGGGGGGTAAAGGCTCTCAGTGTTTTTGCTGCTGTAAACTGCGCTACCTGATCCGTCCGAGGCCCCGAGGCTCGGAAGTGTAAATCTGCCTGGCTGCGTGCCAGCTGTAGAGGATGAAGAGCGGAGGAGGAGGGGCTGCAGGGGGGCTTTTTCATTCATGCTTTGCAAACAGAAGCCGATGCAATAAGTCAGCCATTTTCGGGTTTTAAGTTCCTTTAAATGTTTCCATTGAGTCGAGGTGTAATCAGCGTAATTGCTCAATGCAAACTGCTGTAAACTCTCTTCAGACGGAGGGTTTTAATAAAGATGGTAGTGTGCAGATTGATGAGTGCAGACGTTGTCTCTTTCCGTCTCTGTGGTCAGGTGAGGCCCGTCAGGGGGGCTCGCTGTTTAGACAATGTGCAAGAAAGAGGAAGGGCGAGCAAAGAGGTCGAAGGAGTTTTAAGGATTTTAATATGGAAACGTTTTTTGTGAAAAAAAGAAAAAATATATCAGACACACACACATATACTGTATATGTATGTGTATGTGTCATAATTCATGCCTGGGGGTTATTTAACAGGCAGCTGTGGAGGCAACATTTCAACTTTTATCTCCACAAAACAACTCAATTCAAATCCACTTTTATGAGCCAAAGTCATAAAAACTAAGCTTCCTTGTAACAACTTTATTGTTCCCAGTAGAACATATTATAAAGTAAGTCAGTAAGTTCAGTAAACAAGTAATTGTGAAACATTACAGCAGAGAAATTGGCATAAATTATTCAAATTATTGGTGTTTTTTTTACTCTGTGTGGGTCGTAGGGTTGTGTATCTGACACCAACATGAGCATAAAATCTGAGTAAAACAAGTTTAGTGGGATCTGTATTTATCACCATCCCTGTAACATCAACCACAGCCTCCAGTTTACATTTCCAACACGGCTGTCTATCAGTTTCACAATCCTCGATAACTGAGCGGAGACGGAGACATGGCGTCTAAAAGAAACAGATAAACTCCCCCATTGATGTCACTGAAAGGGTGAAAAGAGACTCCCGCCTCCTTAAAGATGAGTCCAACAGAGGGGAGGTGATGAGGGTCAGAGAGACCCACAATGCACCACTCAGACTCCCAACAGTCTCCTGTCAGGAGGGATGTGATGCAGGGAGACCTGTTCTGTTTGTTGTTATTAATCTATTTTCTGCTGTGTTGCTAATTTGATAGCTGAGAGAAAATAATTCCAGATATAATTATACATCTAATATGACTGTAACCGCATGCAGTAGGGATCTGACTCGTCCGGAAAAACTTATTTTAAGTTTCTGCCACGTTACAGATTATATAAGCCTGCAGCTCCTCCTCGTCTCTGCAATATTAATGCAGGAAATGTACACAAAGCTTAAAGGAATAAGGTTGGCAACTTAGACTCTTGGCTGCACAGTTCAGTCGCAGAAACAGAACAGTTAATTGATTTCATAACGACAGCGAGCTGTTTGCAGTGTTAAAGGAGAACCGAGTGCCAGAGAATGCCATCTTTTGCTTTGATCTCTGCTCAGAATAAATGGGTTGGCATTTTTAAAGAGTGCATCTGCTGGTCAGACAAGGACGGAGCTGAGTTCAGAGCTCAAAGTGTTTGATTATAACATATTAACAAAGTATCTCTGAATGCATTTAAATGTGTGATGTTGAGCTTGTAGGTTTGTTTGTGACTTTAATTCATATTATCGACTTAAAGGTCCAATGTGTAGCATTTAGGAGGATCTATTGTCAGTAATGGAAATGTTTTCATTAGTGTATATAAATGTATATAAATAAGAATCACTGCGTTTTTGTTACCTTTGAATAAGACGTTTTTATTAACAGCAAGTCCTCTTCTGGTGGAGTCCACCAGGTTTCTATGTGAAATATCCAAATCACAGGAGCTGAAAATGTTTTGATAAAAGCAAAATGTGCTGTAGAGAAAACGAAAACAATCATCCCCATTAATTTTAAAAATTTCGCGGGCCGCCATAGTTTCAGGAGGATGAGGGGAGGTTGTTGCAATTGGCTACTACAGTGCTAGATGGGTCAGGTTAATAGATAAGTGTAACAAAACGAGTAGTTTTATGTGTTTTTATTTTTAAAACCACAAACGGAAAACCCCAGAAAATTTCCGAATTTCTCATTTCAAAACAAAAATCCGTTGACAGCAAAGTTACGTTGACCTAGATGCCACTAAATCCGAAACACTGGTCCTTTAATAAGTATAATATATAGATTAATGAATATTATTACAGCTCTGTTACAAACACCACTACCAGTGAATCAGGAGGAGTTATAGTTATGGAAAATACATTAATTAACTCTTTAAAAGTCCTTATATTTGCCTACAGCAGGTTAAAATAAAGAATCAACCCCTGCTCCTTAAAATTAAAGCTGCAGCTTGAGGAGAACATGTTCTGCTAATAAAACAGAGAGAACGTATTTTAGTGTTCTGCGGCTGCGTTCCCGGGTCGGGTCATGAAACTCTTCATTGTCCCACTCTGCTGCCAGCCCAGCCGGCTGGCCGACCGGCCGAGCGGTTTGTTTGTGTTGTGTTGTGTTTTGTTTGCCCCCTCGCCTCTGGGTGACAATTCACACTCTGCTGCGAGTTCAACTCCGGGGCAACGTCCCCGCAAGTTCATTAGCACAGCAGTAAATGTGTGTGTTCATCTGATGGTTTTACTGCACTCAGATTTGCTCCATTAGAGGAAAATTTGTGGCTTTTTTGGGATTCATATTCTTAATATTTGTGTGTTCAAGATGTTTCTTTGTATTTGTTTTCCTTTTGGCTGCTTCCAACATTGTGTATTTGTTCCTGAAAGCGTTACCTCTGCATGTACTTGCACTTCACTCCGACAAGGGAACAGATTGCCTTTTCACTAAGCGCTCGCAGGAAGCAATCAGACAGAAAATTGCCCCGGAAAATTGCTCGTTCTGAGTGACTGAGCAGTAAGTGAGGTCCACGGCCAGGGCGCACATATGCTCCAACAAGTGAGTGGACGAGCAGATAAATGGTGAGAGTGACCCTCTGAATGGATGGCACTGTGGCTGATGGTGACACGATAGTTGCCGGGTTATCGGGGCACTCTATCGCCGGTTCCTGGTAGAATTAAATGACAGCGGTTGTTTAGGAACACGGTGTGCTTCTGTTGCCAGACCTTTCAGGGGTAAACTGAAACCACCAGGGTGTGTTTTGACAATTTTTGTCTTGTTCACTCGGGGCGCTGTCAGACCAAGGAGGGTTGTAGCACTTTATTCAACTCTAGGCTCCTTTATTCTGTGAAATAGCTGGTATTCGACACCTGGAATCTGGTTCTTTTAAACACAGTGTTACTTAAGGAGTAAATAAGATTCATTCAGTTGAAAAGCTCCTAAAATAGGGTGCAAGGAGTCAGTTAGCAGCATGGAAGTCAATCGCAAAATGAGGTCAAAAGCACCCACAGGATCTAAAATTATGACTAATTTTCTCTTTTTCATCTCCACCCTCCAGATCTTCGGGTCTCCAGGCCTCTGATCGTTCCAGGTTACCCAGAAAACACCACAGGGTTGGTGAGTGGTCAGGCGAAGCTGGTGTGTAAAGTCCACCGACCAGCATCCACAAAGGTGCAGTGGCTGAAGACAGAGGTCGGCGCCCCGGGACACAGCCAGGGAGGACTCGCGCCTCACGTCCGAGCTCTGACGGTAAGAACGAATCATGATCTGATCGCTCTGCTCGGGCTGGATACACCGTATTTAAAAAAGTTAAAATGATCTGTCCTCCTCTGTGCAGGCCCTGCAGAGCAACGCGTCCAAGGTGAACACTTTGCACCTGTCCAACATCACTCTGGAGGATGCGGGCGAGTACATCTGCATGGCCGAGAGCATGCATGCAGGGCAGACGGTGCAGGCGATGCAGTCGGCATGGCTGGAGGTCCTTCCTGGTGAGACATTGTCAACATTTTGGTGTTTCTTACTAGTTTTTGTGCCATTAACTTTTATCCAAGGAGCCCTGTATGACTACCACTACAATTTAGCATCTATCTAAACACACTATTTTCTAACCTCAACTTTTCCCTTCAACAGGTACCATCATTTCCCGAACTGTGGATCTGACTGCTGCTGAAATCCCCTCAGGTACATTTTAGAAATGTCTTGAAATATTGACGCTCTAAAGCAACTTATACTGCTGTAAAAATGTAGGAAACAAGCATGTAAAACGCCATGTAAACGGCGGTGTCCTCCTCCCCAGGATGGAATGAACTTCTCTCCCTTCGCTCACATAGATCTCCAGTGAACCTTCACCGCCCCTCAGATTTACTCTCCGTCCACTGTCACGCTGCAACATGTTCATTAGCTTCAGTCCTCCACAATCCTTTTCTTCTTCTTTTTGGAGTGAGCATGATAGGGAGGGAGTCTGCAGGAGGGGGAGGGGGTGTGTGGAGGAGGGTTGGTTTGCTTAGGCCTCCTGGTCTCCATGGTAATTTCATTGTGTGTGTTTGTGTGGGGACGGGGGAGGAGATAATGGGGTTGAAGAGGTGAAGGTCATAGTTGAGGGGATGGCTACTTGCTTTAGAGGGATAAAGAAATGACCTGCTGACTGTCTGTAAGAAAGTATAAAAATAAAAATTGAGAAGAAGACGCGCTAACACCTCTTGCGCTGATGTTTCAACAGATGTTCTCGAGGACCTGAGTGAAGACACCACGGAACATCTTCTGTTGGAGCCGGGCAACGTCCTAAAACTGCGCTGCGACATGAGCACCCGACCCGGCATGGCGGTGAACTGGTACAAGGAGGGAGGTCGGGTTCTGCCCACGCCTCGCATCCAGATCCGTGGCGCCATCATGGAGATCACAGACGTCACCTACGAGGATTCAGGCGTTTATGTTTGTGTTCTCCGGGGAACCAAAGAGCCTGTGAGGAACTTCACCATCACTGTGGCAGGTAGGGATGCTAACATTTTAACTAACAGTTTTTTTTTAGCTAAACAGATGCTAAAATTATTCTTACAAATAGGTAAGGATCTTCAATGTTGCTGCCAAAATGTATGTTAGATTAAATTTGAGCCAAAACAATGTTCAATTACTTGGTTTGTTCATTGAAAGAAAACTAATAACAAACAATTTGAATAACTGGTAAATCTTTAAACTAAACTTAATTCAGCAAATATGTCAAAAAGTCACTGGTTGCTGCTTTTCTGACTCCATATAACTGGTTTGACAAAGCAAGCGTGTACCTTTTTCATTAGGGCGTGAAATAGTTTGGTCAACTTGGGCTTCGGAGTGTTTTTTCATATTTCCTTAATTTAAAAGTGTCATGTTTCCAGACTCGTTGGGGTCGGGGGACGATGACGAGGATAACGGTTTGGAGGACTCGTCAGCTGAGATCGAAAACGACCAGGTTTACTTCTCCAGAGGTGAGTTTCTGCTTGATTACTAGCTGCAATTGTTGGGGAATAAATACTCAACCTCCAGGCTTCATCAGAGCATTCTGGTTCATTGGCTCGTCTTTGTCCATACAGGACCCTACTGGACCCACACCCAGCGTATGGAGAAGAAGCTGTATGCGGTTCCTGCAGGCAACACGGTGAAGTTTCGTTGTCCAGCTATGGGCAGCCCCATGCCAAGCATCCGCTGGCTCAAAAATGGGCGTGAATTTAGGGGAGAGCACCGCATTGGGGGCATCAAGGTGAGGATGGCAGCAGTTTGTTAACCTCCTGTTGATCTGAGAGCTTCAAGCGATACTTGAGTTAGGTCATTAGATGTCTAATCACACTGATTATTTTTTTTGCTAGCTGAGACACCAGCACTGGAGCCTGGTGATGGAGAGCGTTGTGCCGTCGGACAGAGGAAACTACACCTGCGTGGTGGAGAACAAGTACGGCTCCATCGCCCACAGCTACGTCCTCGACGTCCTGGGTAAGAAACCGATGATTCAGCGCTATATGGCAACGCCGAGTGTGTCCAAGTCTGTGGCGATGTATCTTGTAGTTTTGAGGGTGTTTTTGTGTTTGGGCCTTATTTCTGTTTTGAACAACAAATTAAAAAGTTACATCACAGATAAGGGTTGAATTACTGACAGGGACTATTCTTTAAACCAGAATTTCAGTGCTTTGTGATCTGGCTGTGTGATCAGCAACAGTTCTTAGTAAAAGCATAATGACTTCAGATAAAAGCCTGCAGTCTCAGAGAGGGGATAACCAGGGGAGTTGAGCAGAAGGTGACAGGGGTGCCTGGCATCACCCGTTGTGAGCAGGATGTGGACGTTCAGGCGTCCACACCAGTTTTCTACCTGACCTGTGACGGGGGATTGAGAAGGGGTGCGGTTTGTTTGTTCATTTGTTCGCTGTCCATCCACCACGGGGTCAGTTTCCGTCCCCATCAACGGGGGGACATGACTAACAAGACAACTAACGAGATCAGAGAGCGAGAGTAACCACAGATCAAAGAGAGCCCGGCGACCAGCTGACAAAGAGCCTTTTGCCAGCATACAAACACATTATAGGTGACAGCGACAACTGCTGGGCAACTGCTGGGCATTTTTTAGACATTTGTTTACAAAGCATTCATGTTTGCCAGCTGTTAAACAGCCAAAATATGTAGATGTTTTTGTCCTGCCTACATGGACTCCTGCTGAGAGGGGAATGAAGAGGTAGATCAGTTATATCTCTGTCTCCATGTCCCCAAATCACCCAGAGAAGAAGAAAATCTTTTAAGCTCTGACTGATCTGGAGTTTAATTCTCATCTCTCCTCTGATTTCTGCAGAGCGTTCCCCACATAGGCCCATCCTGCAGGCTGGACTACCAGCCAACACCACAGCAGTGGTGGGCAGTGACGTCCAGTTCCACTGTAAGGTCTACAGTGATGCCCAGCCTCACATTCAGTGGCTCAAACACATAGAAAGGAACGGCAGCCGCTACGGTTCTGATGGGACACCGTACGTTCAGATCCTCAAGGTTGGTAGCACATAACTGGTTCTACATCTACAAACTGATTTTCCATCATAAACACTACCATCATGATAAATGTATACTAACTTTTTATGTCTCTTCTGTGTGCAGACTGGCAGTCTGAACATGTCAGAGGTGGAGGTTCTCTACCTGTCCAAAGTTACCATGGAGGACGCAGGAGAGTACACCTGTCTGGCTGGAAATTCAATCGGATTTGCCCACCAGTCCGCCTGGCTCACCGTCATCTCAGGTAAAGAACAAACACAGCTCACTTACACTCGGACTTTGTTGGATTTACTATGCTTGAACACTTGCACCACATTGACCCTAACCTTTTCACAAGGGTAGAAATATTTTTCCTAAAACCTGTCCCTTCTCTTCTTGTAGAGGAGGAAGCAGCAGTCGCTATGGACACCATGGAGACCAAGTACACCGACATCATCATCTACGCCTGTGGCTTCCTGGCTCTGATCATGGCCATTGTCATCGTGGTGTTGTGTCGAATGCAGGTCCATCCGAGGAGGGAGCCGTTTGACGCCCTCCCTGTCCAGAAGCTTTCCAAGTTTCCTCTTCGCAGACAGGTACATCATAAAGTCTCTAACATTTGAAAGTTTGTATGAAGAGTGATCCAACCACATTTGAAGTGTTTCAAACCTTCTGGTATGTTCCTGAAGGCTGATGACTAAAACCTCTGTACTTTCTGTATCTCTTCCTTCAGTACTCAGTGGAGTCCAACTCCTCAGGGAAGTCCAGTGCGTCTCTGATGAGGGTGGCTCGCCTCTCGTCCAGCTGCTCCCCAATGCTGGCTGGAGTCATGGAGTTTGAACTGCCCTACGACCCAGACTGGGAGTTCCCTAGGGAGAAGTAAGTTATCTGCAATTTAGAAACACTTCTGTGATCATTTGCAGAGTTGATATTTTGGAAATGAATTACACCTACTCTTACATTTTAAGTGATTATGAAAGGTTCTGCCCCTTGCAAATAGAGTATTTCTTCACTAAGTTTAGTTTGGCTTCTGGGATCCAGACTCATTTAAACATTGTAGCTCTCGCATCATGTGGGGACCTAAAAGGAAACAAGCCCGCAACCCATTTTTGGCTCTACCCAACCTGTGTTTTAAGAAACCAGAGCCCCAAATTATGGATTTGTACAGTTTTCATTTGGACATTCTTAACTTTCGCTGTTTCTCTCTCTAGTTTAACGTTGGGTAAACCTCTAGGAGAAGGCTGCTTTGGTCAGGTGGTCAGAGCAGAGGCCTACGGCATCAACAAGGACTGTCCGGATCCAGCCACCACTGTGGCAGTTAAGATGCTCAAAGGTAGGGAAGAAATGATACAGACACAAAAATACTTCTAGAGATCAGCCAGACGTCTGGTGTCTGTATGGGGGAGGCGTGCTTTTCTAAATAAGTTATATTTTCTCGCTCAGATGACGCTACAGACAAAGATCTGGCAGACCTCATCTCGGAGATGGAGCTGATGAAGGTGATGGACAAACACAAGAACATCATCAACCTGCTTGGAGTTTGCACACAGGATGGTGAGTTTCTGATTTAATCTTTGTTTGTTTTATTTCTGTCCAGCATTTGATCTGGATAAACTGATGGTATTTAATGATCTTCTTCTCTCTTTAGCTGACAATTAGAGCAATTTTCTTCCTTGTTTACTCTAATTATGACACACACCCTTTTGTTGAGATAAAACAATGCCTTTCCTTTACCTACCTCCCAAAGACCCTTTTTATTGCAAATTGCAACAACCTAATTTAGTGAGTGTTTCAACTATGGTGGTCCAAAGCCTTCAGGCTAAAACAACAATAGAAACAATCCCTTCATCGTCCTTCAAACTGTTTGTTTTCCCCCCTCAGGCCCTCTGTATGTGCTGGTGGAGTACGCCTCCAAAGGCAGTCTGAGGGAGTACCTGCGCGCCCGGCGACCCCCAGGCATGGACTACACCTTTGATGTGACTAAGGTGCCTGAAGAGCAGCTCACCTTCAAAGACCTGCTGTCCTGTGCCTACCAGGTTGCCAGAGGGATGGAATACCTCGCCTCTAAAAGGGTATGTTCAACTCAAAGGGAGGAAATTACTTGTAGCAGGAGAAGAATCTGAGACGGTATCCAAATCTCTTTTTGGCAAGTCTTGGCAAGAGGAAGATTTGATTTATTGATCACTCGACTGATTTACTCTGTTTTATGGAATATCTTTGCATTTCATACTGTTGGTACTATAAAACAAGTCATTTGAAGATGTTCGATTGTGTTCAGGGAACTTTTACATTGCGAGCCTCTGCCTCCTGTGGGGATGCTTCCGTATCATCAGACCTCATCACAGTAAAATGTATCCACAGGGCAAGAAATACAGCCACCAAATGAAACTTGGATAGTAAAATGCTCAACATTTGTACACTTTGTGAGCTGTATAAGCCCTGAATGGGCTGTAATAACCGCCATTTGGTGCTGACTTACAGGTAATTGTGATTAGGATTTGTGTAATTCAGTGTTTTTGGATTCAAGCACTTGGCCTTCAGACCGATGAGTTTGGTCCAGAAGAGTCTGGCAGCACCAGTCTTCCCCTCCTCAGTTCTGATCTCTCTTGCCATCTTCTGTGTCTATCCCTTTTCTTTCTATTCCCCCCCCGAACCCCCCATGTTTTTACTCCTTTCATTTACCCAGCATGCACTCTGTCTGTGTGCTTCTTATCAACACGTCTCTTTGTCTGTCAGCCGGTGTCTCAGACAGGCATTCCTGAACAGAGAGCTGCCGCAGCTTCGGCCCTGTTTGCTCTTCTCCATCCATCTGTCCGTCCCTCCGTAGCAGGGCTTTGTCCTTTTTAGCGCTGCCATAAATCTGTTAGCAAACAGGCAGCAGAGCCGTCGCCTGGGTGTAGGCATCAGGTTTCTGGCTCTATGGCCTCCTAAGAATGCAGGAGCCTGAAACTAACCCTCCATTATGGGGAGACCCACAAAACCGAGACTGGTTCATTTCGCACGTCCCCACAAATCCCACGTCTATTTCGAATGAAAACCAAAATAAACTTAATGACATCCATTCAATGTGGGCAAAAGGGGCCTTTCTTTTTTTCCTCCCAAAGGGTTGTTTTTACTTCAAACTGTCGGGTTTCTATATAAAGACATTTTAATTTTGTTGCATTCTCTAAAATGAGGCACCGTGTGTTGACTTTAGACTCCAGAGTCTTTTCATTTTTGGAGAAAATCGGCAGTGAATCATTTCTACCTCCGTGTTTTTAAGTGATGGCTCCAAAACCACAGCTTGAACAGACAAAAACGTGTCTAAATTCAATTTCATGAATGTAAAAACCTTCGACAATGAGGTTTTGTTCTAGTTTAGCTTTAGAGCTGTTGTATGTTTGTTCGTCCTGGGAGAGTGATCCCTCCTCTGTGGCTCTTCTTGAGGTTCCTTCTATTTCTTTCCTGTTAAAAGTTTTTTTGGGGCGGTTTTTACTCAAATCAGCATCTAGGAACATAGGGTGTTGAATGTATTTTGGGTTATATAAACACAATTTGACTTGACTCGTTCAAACTGTTCTACCAAGACTGTAAATTTATACTCCTGAGCCTTGTCAAACAGGACATAAAAAATGACAAAAATAAATGATGCATTCAGCCCATTCTCCAAATTAAACATTAAATCTCCAAGCCCATTAACCAGGACTATTTAAACATTATGCTAATCTTCTAATCTGGAGACCCAGCAGTTGGCCTTAAGCTGACTTTAGAGGTTTTGTGTCAGTCTTTAATTCTCTCTCTCTCTCTCTCTCTGCAGTGCATCCACAGAGATCTGGCAGCCAGAAACGTTCTGGTGACGGAGGACAACGTGATGAAGATCGCCGACTTTGGCCTGGCCAGAGGAGTCCACCAGATCGACTACTACAAGAAAACCACCAACGTGAGTGATGCTTTCTAGCGGCTCATTTTCAGGAATAACCTTTTGCTGCTGTAGCTTTCAGAATCAGAAATACTTTAATAATCCCAGGGGGAAATTTCGGGTGGAGATCTTAGTTTTTTCCAACAAGAGAGTTAAATGAGAAGCTCAAATGTTTGTGCATGTAAAATATTTGTTACGAAATAGACTTAAATGTCAAACAAGTAGAACATCAGACATAAAGAGGTTCTCAAAGTGTTCAATAAGATATCCTGTTGATATCAATCAAACAAACTTCACGTCAAGACATTTGGATTGCTAAAAGGTTAAAGTTGAAGCTGGTTGTTTGTACCTTCTCCTCAGGCAGGTTCCTCCTCCTGCTTGGCTTCAATATTCCTCAAGACAGATGTCTGATGTTTTCCTCTGATTGGCAGCAGGCTTAATGGGACTTAATTAGAAAAGAGGGGAGACAAGGAGGGGGAGGGGGGAGGATGGTGAGGAAGGAATGAGCCGAGCGTGCAGCGACAAGAGAGGCAGAATTTGGTAGAAAAAAAACTTGTAGAGCGAAACAGGAAGAGCAATTTGCTGCTGTGGTGAATGATGATCTAACATGTTCGTGTTCGCTCTGCAGGGACGGCTGCCGGTGAAGTGGATGGCACCAGAGGCGTTGTTTGACCGAGTGTACACGCACCAGAGCGACGTGTAAGTTCAACTTCTCATACAGAAACAAACAAAAGTGCACAACAACGCCACACAGACAAAAAACTACACACAATTCAAACATCTTTTGATCTTTTCAGTTGACCCTTTCTAAGTCACGCCCCTTTTTGCTCTGTGCTCCAATAAAAGTGGAGCAAACCTTGGTCAACTTCCTGCTTTCCTGCAGATATGCTATATGCTAAGATAATCTGTGTTTAAAAGACCACCACATTAACAAGTTAGTTAGTTAAAAAGTAAATAAATGTGTTCTGATAAATAAATATAAATATCGTCTTCCCTCTCCTTTCGTCCGTGCTCAGGTGGTCGTTTGGTGTTCTGATGTGGGAAATCTTCACGCTGGGCGGCTCACCGTACCCTGGTATCCCTGTCGAGGAGCTCTTCAAGCTGCTGAAGGAAGGACACCGAATGGACAAACCCTCCAACTGCACACATGAACTGTAAGCAGGAAGTCCGATATAGTCTTTATACTGAAGTCACAGACTGGATTAGTTGAAATTGCTCTGTTTTTATCCTTGTAGCTACATGATGATGCGCGAGTGCTGGCACGCTGTCCCCACCCAGAGACCGACCTTCAAACAGCTGGTGGAGGAGCTGGACAAAGTGCTGCTGTCCATCTCCGACGAGGTAGGCGCCGAACACACACACACACACACACACACACACACATCCCTCCTATGAAATCGCACACATGCTAACAATGCAATCATGAAGATGTACACATACGTTTTCTTCTTCTCTTCCACAATCTGCTGTCCAGATGTCTCCAGAACGCCAGAGTGGATGAAAAACTAAAACTAATCAAACTATATTAGACCTTTTTTCACCAAATACACCAAACACACCACCGATTTGTTGGTTTTTACTTGAAATTTCTAGACTTCAAATTGAATTAAAAACTGAAAGTCTCCATAACGGACGTGGTGGTCTAAAACTGCAATGGCAGCAATTCTTTCCATCTGCATCCATTTTGCAGTGGACGCCGTTAAACGCCTAACATGTTCAAAAACAGCCTCTATCTTCATCTGTTTTCTTTATTCAACCGTTGTTTAAATCTTAAATAATGAAACAGAACATAGAAACAGGAGCGTATTCATTTGTATTTATGGGTTTAAATTGGGCAGCACAAGAACTAAAAGAGTCAAATAACGACTATGAGACGCCAACATTTCTCTAATTCCTGATCTTCCTCCTCTTCCTCAGTACTTGGACCTGTCGACACCCTTCGAGCAGTACTCCCCGTCGTGTGAGGACACGTCCAGCTCCTGCTCCTCCGACAACGACTCCGTTTTTACCCACGATGCCTTGTCCACTGACCCCTGCCTCCTGGGCTACCAGGACGTGCGCTCACGGATCGACATGAAGACGGCGCTCCGATAGACTGAAGGCACACAGACACGAACACAACAACACTACAAAGGGCTTTTTTTCGAGTAACTGGTGGCCATATTGGAGGTCCATTCCTAAAGTTAAGTTAAAGTTTTAAAGTTTCTGGACCTCCATTACGGCTCCAGACGAAGCCCTTTTAGATATAGGAGGACATTTAAACACGCACATAAATAACACATACAGAGACACATGTATGCACGTGGAGCACTGAGGCCAGTGGGCTTCTTTACATGATGAAGGTTTGAAGAGAAACATTTCATTGTGGGCAGACGAGGATGAAACATGGGTACAAATGTGGTACTTGGGACTATCAGCTCTGGCACTGTGCCCAAGAACAGTTGTAACGTTGGAAAACTGCGGCACTAAACAGAAGAGACCCTGATACTCGAACGCCTCCTTCAGAGAGGTGGCGGACAACCTCACACAACCCAAAAACCAGGGCTCGAAACCTTGGTGATAAAAGACATTTTAACAAAAAAAAAAAAAGATTTATTTTGCTATGATATAAAAAGAAGAAACTGATTGTTAAATATAAATCTCTTTATATAAGATTATTTTACTTTTGTGTTGCTTATTTAAAAAAAAAAGAGTCTTAAATCTCAGGATCTCTTGTGCTAAGAAAGTTGCTGTAGCGGCAGCAAAGTGCCTGAATTTATGATTACCTGTGAATATATTAGAATATTAAAATATTGTATGTACATATCAACAACAGAAAAGACGATTGCCTTTTATAAATTATTCTGAATGACGCAAAAATGAAGGTTATTGGAGGGCGAGAAGGAAGAGAGGAATTTAATTGTGTGCCAAACCCATCACCGCTGTCTTCATGTTCCCGTTTCATTCCAAAACCCAACCAAATAATTCAATTTAGACTCCAATGAGCTCCCAAAATGTAAATAAAACGAACAGTGGAGTCTCAAACTAAGTTAAAAGTTGGTTTACATGAGCAGCTTCTGCAAACATTTTGGAAAAACAAGCCTGCTTTTGGAGCGAGAAACACAAAAAACTCTTAATTTCCCAGCAAACCTCAAACGTATGTGGTCAAAAATAATAGTTGATTGTCTAAAGATGCTTAAATTTGGTAAATTTTGGAATGAAACTCTGTTTTGTAGTAAACTGCTTTGACCTCCACAATAATTTGTGGTTTATTATGAGCAGGAGCCCAGTTCTTGTTGCTGTTGTTGGACGAAAACCACAGCTCGGATGCATTTTTATAGTTAGAAAACGAGTTCTTAAAACACAGAAAAAGGTCACAAGACTGACTCATTTACACGTAGAGACATTATGTGGTCTTTCCTCTAACAACAGCTTTCAGTCTCTGCCTCAGCCAGGGTGGGACTCGTCCTGAAAGGAGGGTCTGACGATTCAGCATGGGGACTCTGTTGGGGATCTGGCCCAAGCCTACTGTCACTGACAAGGAGAGGAGGGCAGGGAGGGAAGGGTGCGGAGTACTGAATGTGAAAGCCAGTGTGATTGATTTCAAATAGAGGAGAAGGGGGAGGGTCCCTCCTTTGTCTGGCTGTAACCCTTCACCCAGCCCAATCTGTTGGCGAGGGGTCCTCAGGTCCGCAGCCTGGCCGGACAATGAAGGCTTTGCAGGTTTTTAATGGGTGTGACTACGGACCAGAGGGAGTTGTAGGGGGTGGTGGTAGTGTGGGGATAGCTTGGGCTTGTGTGCAAATGAAGAGGCTCTTATTATGTTAATGTGTCCTCTTCTCTCCCAAACGCCCCTATCTTTATCCCCCATAGCCACCATCTTTTAAATTACAAATCTTAATTCAGATTCGTCGCTGCCAACGGGACCAGCTGCAGAAAATTCCCCTGTGGGGTAAAAAAATACCAACCGGGTTCCCGAATCTGATCAGGCCCAAACAATTGAGACACAAACAAAATAATCACTGACAGTTTGTGTGGAAGCAGATTTTAACAAAAAGAGATCGGATTGTCTGATCGGCTAATGTGAGATCCATCAATCCTGTTAGGCGAGTTTTGTGAGTTTCTCCTTTCCTGTACTCAGATATACTAAGTGCTAATTTAGTCTATGTTGAAAACACAACCACACTTTGAAGACTGTTAACAAAATGTTAGCTAACTACCTAGCTTTTATCTTTTAACCATTTTCAAAATGTTTTTGTGTCTTTCCAGCATAGCATATCTAAGTACAGGAAAGGAGGAAGTTCACTGAGACTTATATTGATATATTGATTTAATTGACCTTAATTATTATAAAAGCTGGTCTGACGAGGCCTCCTTCCACCTCCTGAACAAATGTATTATCTTGCCGTTACTCTCTGGTCCTTTTTATCTTTCTAGTGTTCAAGAGTTTAAATACAAATGGAGGGTTTCATTCCAAAATGCATCTTCCTGTGTGTAAAATCAGACAACGAATGATTCATGTATCGTCTCTCCTTGTGTGTTCTGTCTCATTTTGGAATGAAGCTCTTAAAATTTACTCCCACAAAGTGTCCGGATACATTTTGAATCTTTAATGACATTCCAGTTATCTGCTCTTCTCCCAGATACAAACTGTAAACAACCACAGTGTTCTTAAACATTTCCTCAAGAGAATTATTTTAGAAATATCTAATTTATTTGTTTATTGTTTTGTTTTTATATGAAATAAAGTATAATTTAAAATAAAGCCGCTCTGTGTCCTTTGTCTTTGTTTTTGCACATAAAATGGAAATTAGCAAGTGTTTTTCTAACATTAACTATCAGATGTAATTAGCTAACTAGCCACATTACCATCAGTTAAAGTAAGCAAAACATTAGCTGACTAGCTAACTAATGATTGATGTACATTATGTGGCTAGTTAACTATTGATGTTGATTAGCTTGCTAGTTAGCCAATGTTTTGCCACTTACTTGAAGATGTGACTGCATATTTATGTTGCTTTTATCTGCAAAATGTGTTCGTATTTTCAACATAGATTAGCCTAGCACGCAGCATATCTAAGTACAGGATAGGAGGAAGAAATAATCTATTTGTTCATTGTTTAGTTTTTATATGAAATTAATTTAAAATAAAGCAGCTCCTTGTCCTTTCTGGGTTTGAACATAAAATGTAAATTCAGTCTGTCAGACAACAACCAGACTCAGTGGAAGCTGAAATATCCTGATTCTGGGAAGGTTTTTTATCTTTCTTATCAGTTAATATTTGCTACAAAAACCAGAGTCATTCCTCCGGCTTTGTTTAGTCCTCAGGAGGTAACTGGCTGACGAGGAGGGTCGTCAGCTCATTCAGATCACCTGAGCTCACAGGATATAAACGCTTTCAGCTGGTATTAACCTTTGCTGGGATGCATCCCATCAAGTTTTTAAAGGTTGAGCACAGCCTTTATCTTTAAATAGTACAAGGACCAAATATAACTATTAGCACACAGTGATTGGTTTGAGTTTAGTATCAAAAAGCTGCACTGAAAATCATTTTCTGCTCCCAAATCAATCAATCAATCAATCAATCAATCAATCAATTATGTAGTTTAATGGGGGAAATTTCTGATATAACACTAGTAAGTAGAGTTGCTGGATGTAAGTGGTGAATATAAATATAGTAAAAAGTCTACAGATCATTTAAAATAAAAGTACATATAGTCATACCTCAACTAAAATTAAGTACAAAAGTGTTGCCTGCTGCATGTTCCTTGCCGCTGTCGCCAAGTGCTTGCTCATGGTGGGAACTGTTGGCTCTACATTATTTTATAAGGACTACGGTCCTGTTTGATTTTAAAAGGTTTGTTATGAATTGGCGCTATACAAATAAAATGGAATTGAATTGTTTTTGTACACTTTAGTTCAACTAAATCTCCTGCTAACTTTTAAATTCAAGCTGTTTGTGACAGATTTGTGTTAATTTTGCACTTAGATTTGTGCAGTTTGACTCCAGGGTAAATAAAAAATATTACTGTTGTGTGTTCGTCTGCAATGAGATCAATCGATTTATTCTCGTAATTCAGCAGTTAAAAGGAAAAACATAGAGAGGATGGAGAACCAGCTAAAGGCTAAAACTGGATGTGAGACAGATGAAAGACAGAGACGGGCACAGAGACGACGGCGAGACGGAAGAATGAAGAGATGGAGGTTAAAGATCAAGAGGAGGGAGGAGAGGGCAGCAGTGATCCCACTAAGCTCAACTGTTTGAAGTGTGTGTGTGTGTGTGTTACTTCACTGTCTGTGTACATGGTTGTGTGTGTGTGTGTGTGTGTGTGTGTTACATGGCGTGTGTGTGTGGTCTGTTCATGTGTCTCATCTTCATCAGTCCGTTCTCGTTCACAGGTCGTTAAATACCGACGTTATGTCTCATTTGTATGGTTGCGTTTCCACCAAACACTCTCTGTTTAGTGCCCCTGAAACTCATACCAACTCGTTCCCCTTTAGAAGAGAAAAAATAACTAATAGTCACATCTTTGCTCAGTTAATGTTAACAAAATGCTATCCAACTATCTACTAAACTACATAACTGTTATCTAACTAATTAGCTAACGTTTTTTACCAACTTTAAGATGTATATATTATATAGAAGTGACTGTATGTCGCTTTTATCTTTTAACCATCTTCAAAATGCGATTGTCTCTTCAACGTAGATGAGGCTAGCACGTAGCATATCTGAGTACGGGAAAGGAGGAATTTTAGTTTATTTACTGACACACTTTATGTTTACGGCCAGACTGATTCAGTTATTTCAAAGCTGGAGTGAAGATACTGGTGTCAGATTAAACTGTATGATCTAATGCGTCCATTAATACTGACCATGTCATGCTAGCATGTTGGGAAGGAGGCTAAATAATACTTCAAAATCTAGATTTTGGTGACTGAAAAACTAGTATGGCTGTTTTCAAAGGGATCCCTTGACCTCTGACCTCAACATAACTCACTGAGAATAGGTTCCCCTGAGTCTCGCCATTGCAGACATGCCCACTTTATGCTAATCCCATGTTGTTTTGGTTAAAAACCATGCATCATATGGCACAATTCAAACAAAGTAATTAACTACCATATATTTAAAAATAAGATCCCATCGTGGTCCACCTCTTTACATGGATTTAAAATAGTTAAAAATGACACTTTACAAACATATTACGAGGAAGAAAAATACATTTGATATGTTTGTTGGACCTCAAGGATACAAATAATGGTGAATAACACTGAATAAAAGCAGCAAGGTCTGAATCCGGGGTTTAGCTTCAAGAGAAAGGTGTAAAGGAATGAACGCCGTCATTGTCAGTGTTTTTATTATCAACTGAACTGTATTTAGGATGATGTTAAACTATATATGGTCTGCACACACTCTACACATGTAATGTATGCACAGAGAACTCTTATCTGCACAGTACAGCGTGTTCAATCTGTTGCGGTTGCTTAACTCCAGATATGGACAGTGTGTGTGTGTGTCACTGTTACCTCTACTGACCTGCACGAAAGGAAATAGGTCATTTAATGTTTGTCCACCACTTTTAGGCCAGAAAAAAAAGCTACACTGAACATTTCAGCCCAAATATCTGATGCTGCTGGTGTTGTGCTTTACTGGTTACACTGACGACCTTTTTTGAGCAACAGTTCGACAAGGGCTTATGTGCCAGACTACAGGAAGTCACCGGTCCCGTTAATCCCCATAAAACGGCAAAAATTACATTTTTATATGACTTAATTTTTCAGAAAACTGTTGTTAACAGTGCCACCAGTGGCCGTTCAGTGAACTGCAGTAACACTTGACTTTAGAATAAAGTTCCTATATTTTATTCGGACCATTAGCTTCATGCTACTAACTAGCTCGCCGTTTACAAATCAGCCATCAGCCAACACCCAAACCCCAGCTTAGTTTAGTTACAGTTAGCTAGCTGGATGCCCCTACCTCGCATCACTCTCGGCTAGTAGAAAGCTATGGTTAGCTTTGTACCGCTACATCATTTATTGTTGGCTAAAATCAACACTGTCACAATAAATAAGTATTATGGATCACGTTAGCTGGGGACGAAGTTTCACAAGCTGTAGGGAAGTCTGAGAAGGTTACGCTATAACCTGTTCACTCATTGGCAATAAAATGTATTTAATAAATAAAAATAATACATAAAATGCTAAAGAATCTTACATAAACAAACCAAATATAACAGGTCCAATAGTAAGTTTTAGAGATGCTAGTTCATACCTATACCAAGTTGCTAAGCTAAGCTAACTAGAGTGCTATTGATGTAAAGCATAAACGTCCAGCTGTGAAGATCTGTTAACAATTATCTTATAAAATCGATGTGTCCTTTGTTGTGGCTGTGACATGTTGTTGATGTTCCTGTTGAGTTTCACGCGACCTTTGGACCAAAACCCTGAATGTGTCCCTCTAAATATTCTGTTCTGGTGAGTTACAGTACAGCATCGGACCAGGCAGCGTATCTGCTGACTAGTTTCCTTCTCAACGCGTCTGATTAGTCAGCGACGGTCCAGCCTGTATTGTTGGACTCTAATCCAGCTCCCATTCAGTCAAATGAATTGTAGCTGCTGTATGTGGAAGCAGATTTTTTGCCAATGTGACGAAAAAAAAGATTCTGTAACTCATACTGAGTCATTATTTTGAGATAGTAACTCAAAATATTGAGCAAGTTTCTTCTTATAATTTACATAATCTTTTATTTTTCCCGTCACATTTGCCTGAAATGAGCTCTCATAGATAAAAAACCCTCCAGACTTTCTGGTTTTGCTGAGCAAGTTCAATGACAGTGAGAGCCACAACAGAGTAAAGCTCCTTTAACAGTGGACAGAAACCCACTAACACCCATCAACATCTGGCTCTGGTCTGCAGTGGGAAAGGGTTCAATCTGCATGGATGTGATGGAAACATGACTCCCGGGTGGACAGACTAATTTTTGCTCCTTTTCTGGTGTGACACCGACATACGTTGAAGTTATACTTTATTTATTGTTTATTTTACAGTCTCTGGGGAAGAGGAAATAACAGGCCGGTCACTGGAACTTTCTCCAGCGCTGACAAATTGCTGTGAGGTTCGGTGCAAAGGACAGTAACAAATGCTGCTTTCTACTGTTTTCTGGTTTGTGATGCAGAAAAAGCAAAAACAAACTCGTCTACTGGAAACAGGAAAGGAGTCAATCACCTATTTTTTAAATCCTGCATATTCGCCCTAATTGTGGTGTAAATCCACACTCAAGCCCCGTTTGCACTGCACATAAAAACTCATTAATGGCGTTAATTAACACAGATGGGGAATACGATTATTATTATTTGATTACATACAAAGTCGGATTTGTCTGATATGAAAATATTGAACTTTTAACCAAAACTTTGCACGTAGCCAAACGTTATTATTGTTTCTATAGTCTATGGAAACAACATGTAACAAAGATTTAGTTCTTCGTATCGTGCTAGAGAGAACTTCTCTTGATCGTCACCGTCGAGTTTGAATCAAGTTAAAGACAAAATAATAGTTGATTCCACTACATTTTTGGTTGTTTTCTCCAGTTTTCTTCTACGTGTTCATTTGCAGAAACTGTTTATTAAACATCGGTTTAATGACGTTATTCGGTGAGTTCACACAAGGTTTTTATTCCTCTGGACAAATACACCGAACACGGAGGGAAAAGATCCAGAGTTTGAAGGAGCTGCAGGTCGCGGTAACCGTCCGCTGACTGTTGGAGGGTTTAAACCCACATCCTCAGCCACCCAGGAGCTTCGACGGAGACATAATCCAGACACAGTTTTCAGTGAATTCCAGTCTGTATTTGTTGAACCAACAGCAGTTATCACCACTTGGCGAATTTCAATAATCAAAGGATCATATTTGTTTTGAAGGCGCTGAGACTTCGAGACACTTTGATCCTTAAAAAGGCAAGAAAGACATCGGAGTCATGGTAAAATAAACTGCGCCGCTGACAATATCTGTCTCGTCTTTCTCAGCTCGTCATCCCTACAACATCATAGATATTCCAACAGCAACAGACTCTCATCTCCAGCAGCACAAATATTTAAGGTTCGCTGTGCCAGAAATGGTATCAACTCCAAACATCCTCCCGGTTACCTGGCAGCCAGAAACTCACAGAGATAAAGAGTTTGAGAGGTGGAGAGACAAAAGACAGGAAGAGTCTTCAGAGTCCTGAGAGAGAGAGAAACAGATAATGTCATCAAATCTGATTTATTTAAAACTCCTTGTAAGAAATTCCACAAGCTTTGCAGTAATGTTAGCTTTGTCTCTGGACTCTGTGTTGTGGTTGGTGTCGGTCGTTTGTAGATATTTATTAACTAACGTTAGCTAGCATTGCACACTGTTGACACTGTAAGGAAGTCTGGGAAGGTTACGTTATAACCTGTTCACTCATTGGCAATAAAATGTGATTAATAAATAAAAAATAATACATAAAATGCTAAAGAATCTTACATAAACAAACCAAATATAACAGGTCCAGTATTAAGTTTTAGAGATGCTAGTTCATACATACATACTGTAAATAAATAATAAATAAAGTGTAACGATGGACTAAACACTGTATTCATCCTCTGGAAAAATCTGATGTTAATGTTTTTCCATAAAAACGTGTATTAATCTGTAAGTTAGACAAAGAATTTCTCTTTCTTATTATTTATTTCACTACTTATTTTCTACATTTGTGTTGCCTATAAGATGTATGATAAATGTTGTGGGTCTGTTTTCCAGGTTCTGTGGGTTTCTGTTTTGATTTTGTGAAATGTTGTTGTTTGTTTTTTGTGTGTTTACTGTCTTGTTTGTTGAGTTATGTTATATTTTCACAATGCATCAGAGACTTAAAGGACAGACACTCTAAGGGGCGTGGCCTCGACAGCGAATGCAGTGACTGACAGACTGACCACAGCAGCGTAGCAGGAACTGATAGTCAGAGCTAATGAGCAGAAAAACCAACGACTTTCAGCTAGAAATCAGAAGCCGCCCTAGAATAAGTTTTTATGTGAAATTAGGGAGAAATAGTTTCAGCTTTTCAGAAATGAATCAGAATTTGTAGCGACACAGAGCTCTTCTAAAGGATGGGAAACGTTCCTGTATCACCCGTTCACCCCGCCATCGAAACGGTTTAACATAAGGAACTGAATAAAAACGGAGGCTGTGTGTTACGTTTTATGTAATTTTATATTACGTTTTTATAATGTTTATTATCTTGAATGCAAAGATTACAACCAAAAGCATGACTCAACAACAATAACAAAATGTGCAAACTGAAGTACAAAAACAGATAATGACTTTTATTACAGTTCTATATTCAATAATAACAGCACTCTGCTGTAAATTTAGGCCTATTTGTATTATACACAAATTTAAAAGATTTTATAGAGATTTTCTGTATTTTTATTATTATTTTACAGTATTTGTTTGTTTCCCAGGTACCAGAATCTTACCGCTTACAACCAAAAGCCTGGCTCCTTCTGAAACTGACAACAACAAAAAGTGTGAACTGAAATGGAAAAAAACAACAATTTAAAAAATGACAAATATTAAGCAGCAACCACGTCATCCTCTCTCTCCCTTTAATGTTTGTTGTACTCTTAGGTCCTTCCTGGTCGTTTGTAGTGTGAGTTGTTGTTTTATTGTCAGCTTCATGTGGGACAAAACTTTAAACTCTAATCAGCCGGTAAACAGAAAGAGGAGCTGGAACCAGAGACATGGAGCAACTCGTCTGTTTATCGCTGTTTAAAGTTTAACCACTGCAGCACACTGAACCCTGGACCACACGCACACACATGCCCTCTACTGTATGTGTGTGCAGTGTTTGTTGCTCCACTTTATCTGTTGACCTCCGGAAGTATTTGTGATTGTGTCTGCACACACAGCGAGTGATAAGGCCAGGAAGAGAGTGTGGACACAGGATGTTGAGTTAACACTGGGACAACATGAGAGCAGCTTATCACACACAGGAACAGCCACAACACAACGGCCGGCCACGTGGATCCATAGCGGAGTCTGCTGACACACAAACCAGCTGCAGCGTAGAGACCGCCCTCTTTACATCCATACATACACTGTAAATCACCTGGAATATTATGAAAATATTAATACAATTGCAATCAAATATCCTTTGAATTTACATGTCGAATGTAAAATAAAGTGAAAGATCTGCAATTGTAAATAATCATAAAATTACTCACAGATATTTACAAGTTTAACACTGTTAATATATTTCTAAAATTATGTTAGATCAGTGACAATTACAGTAAATAACAGTAAAAAAAAGTGATTTATATGTATTTTTTGTTAATTGACAGATATTTTGTATAATTATGGAAGTTTTCACAACACAAACATTCAATAAATGTTTATCAGTGTATAAGCATTGGTAAACTGTCAAAATACAGTTTTTACCAGTGAAAACAGTAAAAATTACTGTAATTTCACAGGTTCTATAATTTTAAAATTCAGATTAAAATAAGAAAAAGCAAATAATAAAAGCACTCTGCTGTAAATGTAAGCCCGATTATTTGTATTATAGCAGAGTTCACCTGTATTTATAGCTCATTGAATTGTTTTTACAGTGTAAATATCTTTAATTAAACAATAAAAAAGACACAAATGTACAGAAATGTACAAGCTTTTATATAAAATTAAAGTTTAAAACTGTATTTAACTGTATATAACTTTATTTTCTGTCTATTTTCCAGTATTTTTTTGTGCTCCAGCTGCGAGAATCTTACTGTTGTTTTACTTTGTTTCTTACAGTGTGGAAATAAATAGCACTGACAGAGGAACAGCATTAATCAGAGGCCTCAGTGACCTCTAAAGCTGGTTTGTGGTAGTTTGATGAAATGCAAGTATGTCTGAAATATGCACAACTTAATCCCGAACCCTCAGCGGAGCCTTGTGAGAAACACGATGTGACATCTTGGGGAGTTCGTGGTGGATGTTCAACATTTCTGAAGGTCAAAAGAAAATTGCAGTATTTTCTGTTGTTGTGCAACAAGTTTGATTGAACCAGTTGTTTTTCAAGTCCATCATTATGGTTCCATCGCTTCTGTCAACAGAAAGATCTGCTGTGTAGCTTTAACCCTTACATGGTATATTATATTAATACTGTTAAAGTCCAGGTCCAACTGTCGCAGTAGCCAGTAGCGCTGAATGTGTGTTACGTCCCCCCAGTCCAGCAGCTGTAGTGGATCCATTAGCGGACTCTGTTGGACCCAGTGATCAGCAGGTCCAGCTAACGGTGCTGAACTGACAGTCCGACTATGGACTTATGACGCCCTTCTGCTCGTGTTTCTAAAGTTATGTGTTTTTAAATATATAAATAATATTTTTTAAAGGGAGTTTGGTGCAAAGAGGTTTTAGTGTAATTCAAACTGCTAATGTGGAGATTTTTAACATTTTGTCTCCACTAAAGAAACACTAGCTAACTGCTAAAGTCTGATAAGGTTGTCTGACAATAACTGCTGATAGTTATTAGTTTGATTATTGGTCTAATAATGTGTGAATTGATTACTGACTTAATCAACACAGGAAGAACATTTCACTCTCATTAGATATCAGGATAATTAGGGTTAAAACCTCTTTTAATTCTGGAGAAAGTATAGATTTGACCAACTCTGTTCTGCATTTGAAAAAGGTAGAGGTGTCTCAGTGTCTGTGTTTGTTTGACAGTCTGCAACAGACCAGATCAGGTAACATCAGAGGACAGGACGAGGTCACGGACCCCAAAACTGAAGACACAGCAAAGGTTTCTTCTTCCTCTCCTCACACTAAAACTGTAAATGTGGAGCTCGTGTTGTGATGCTCTTCCGGGCCCCTGGCAGACAGACAGGAAGGACCCCGCAGACAGACAGGAAGGGCCCCCATAACTCTGGCTCTCCCTCGACTCCGCTGCTGCCGACTGGCCCTCGTTATTTATTGCTCTGTAATTTCTGCAGACTAATTGATT
>JAGRRF010011533.1:1284203-1295133 GCA_019097615.1 Morone chrysops | reverse complement strand
GGGAGGGAGAGAGAGAGAGAGAGAGAGAGAGAGAGAGAGAGAGAGAGAGGCAGACATGGGGAGAGAAAGAGAGCGAGAAAGGGAGAGAAAGAGAGAGAGAGAGAAGAGAGAGAGATTAAAATAAGTCAGCTCACAATAGAAGAAGAGTGTTTTTTCAAGCCTCTGGAAAACCAAGATTCACCCTCAGCTTCAACAGTTCTTTTCGGGGCTTTTATTTTGAAAGCCTTATTGAGTACTATACTATAGTGCTTTTATTTTAGAATGGCGTGTGTGTCCAAACATTATAAATATGTATTGTTTTATAAAATGTTGCTATTTTTGTTTGCCAATTTTTATATCAAAATCCAATAATTTTGTCGTCCTGTAAAACAAAATGTCGTTATTTCCTGTTGTCAAACTGTCCTCAGATGCTGCATTCATGAACCTGCTGTTTTCATTTGGACTTCAATGAGACTGAACTACAAGAATACACTGAAATGATCCTTTAACTATTACTGATTAAATGACTGAACTCCATCATTCTGTCTGCAGATTGATTTTTATCATGAAATGCAAACAGCAGCAGCGGTGGATTAAACAAACAACCCGAGAGCTCTACAGTTTTAAATAAAACATTAAATATCTGTAATTAGCAGTAAATGAGGCAACAGAGTACAAAGAGCCATGTATGGTCATTAAAGACACACCGAGCAGCGTGTTCACTCTGGCTCCCCGTCAGAATTAGATTGCTACGATTTATAGCTCCATGCTAAGTGGTTTCAGGTCAGAAAACGAGGGTTGAATGAAATTATCCCCCAAACAACACTTAGTGAAGGTCAATGTTGTCACACCCTGCAGCAGGAGGACGGACCCGCCTCCTCCTGTGGAGCTTCATGTTCATAGGACTCAACTTCACGTTTATGATATTAATTAATGATTATAAACTGTATATGTGAACAGCAGTCTGTTAAACAGCAGTAATGATTGTGAATCAGAACAAGCAGCAAGGAGACTGAACCTTTAGTTCATTTATTCCAACACAGTATAACATCACACAGTCTGGTTGTAATAACAGAATAAATAACTTCCAACTTCACTGAAACTAATCCTGGCTGATCGATACGATGGATGATGGATAACGTTAACAGTTACTGACTAATTAACCGGCTACAAACTGGCTCCTCTCCTGTCGCTGCCTGAACCCACCGACTCTTCATCCCCAGAGTCAGAGTCCTGGTCGGAGCCGCCGTCCTTCCAGTTCCCAGTCCGGGTACAGACAGCTCATAGCAGCTAGTACAGTTAGCATATGCAGCAGTAAGAGACTTATTGTGTTACAACAGAAACAACAATCCTCTGATACTTTGTTCCTGGTGACTAATAATGAAGTCGATTATTAGAGTCTATTAAGTCATAAAAAATAAACATTATTTTACATGGTGGTTTGCTGAGGAGGAATCCAGGAGTATTAAAGCCTGAAGGAAGAAGCTGTTCTTAATTCTGGTGGCAGATACTGTATGTAATAATAATAATAATAATAATAATAATAATAATAATAACGTAATATTTGCATTAAATTCCTATATAACAATAAAGTATATAATAAATATAAAAATATAAAAAAGTAGTTAAAAAATAAAATATTACCTTTCTTTTATTTTTTTATTTATCTAAAAGACGTAGACTTATGTTTAAGTCAAAATAGAAAATAAAAATAGAAATGTTGTGCTAAATATAAGTTACGCTAAGTTAACCATGTCCCAGCCCCAGACAGTGATATCAGTCTTCTCAATATGATTCTTTAAATGTTTGTTTCAGTTTCAGGTATTTCTCACTTTATCTGTTTACCTTCGAGCTGCTGCAGAGCTCGAGTTGGATTCGATGAGAAAGTGAAGTTTAACGTCTCCCTGGAGTCGTATTTTCTAACGAGAGCAGTTTGCTGAAGCTGCGTCGTCGGGCGTCAGCGAAGAGGTCACGCAAACATTTGTGTCGGACTCTCAGCATCTGTTGAGTGTGTGTGTGTGTGTGTTACAGATGCCGAGCTGCTGTGCGTGAAGAGAAAGAGAGGGAGGCGGTGAGGTCGGACGAAAGGGGGGAAGAGAAAAATGTGTGAATAATCCAAAAGTTAACGGCTGCTGCTGTTAATGGGGAAAGATTTCTGGATGTGAACCCAGACGGTGCTGGCGAGACTCCTGCAGCAGCCGCAGCCAGCATCTCTTTAGGTGGAAAAATAAAGGATTTAATAACATAAGTGAAAATAACTCGGCTTCGTGGTTATTTTGTGAATGAAAGCTCTGATTCTGGAGCAGCTGAAGGAGCTTCAGCGCTGTGATATCGAGATGTTTCTTATCTAAAAAAATCTTTTTCCAGGAGTTTTTATTGACGATAAAGGACAACTCTCGCTTACAAACGCTCATATGAACTGCAGCTCATCAGTAACAGTTCAAATCAAGTTAAATTTATTTTTACGGAAATTCATCTTCTGGAAAGTTAAAGGAAACTTTAAGTACAACTGAAGATTAAAGAACTGGATCGCTTATTTTTGGTCTAAAAGCTGTTTTTTGGTGCACAGTTTATTAATACTGTTTGTGCTCGAACCTCATTGGCTCACAGAACGAGGGAGTACGGACCTTTTTGGTGCGGAGTCCGGGCTGCCAAGATGGCAGCACCCCAGAGTCGACCACACTGAGCTCCACAGCGGCTCTTCAGAAATACGGGTGAAATCACTTTGTCCATTTTTCAATATTCATGCTATAATTGAACCTCTCTGCCACTCGTACGTCTAATATTTAATATAAAATTATCATTTTTCTCCTTTTTTTGCAGTAACATAAAACATGCAGTGTTTTTAAATAGAGTGGTTCAGATGCAAACCACATAATCACAACGTCCGCCGCTGAACTCCAGCCATCTTTGTTGCGTGTCTCTTCCTCCGTTTCCTGTCTCTACAATCAAATAAAGGCAACAGAAAACCTCTCAAATATAAATAATCATGTCATTTATTATTATGTGGAAACCCTGTAACCCCAGATTTGGTTGGCGTCGTGCGCCAACATAAATAGCGCAATCTGTGGTTTCACAAACCTCCTCCTTTTGGCTCAAGAAACCTTTTCATAAACGGGATGAAACCAGGATTATTCCTCCGGAGGGCCTCCAGCTGACGGCCATGTTTAATGTAGCAGCAGAGACAGAGAAGACGGAGAAGGTGTGAAGGAAAAACAGACAGCAGATGTCATCCCGTCGGGGGGTCCGTCTCATCCCTCCCCATCCAGATGACTTATTACCTCTCACTGTCTGTCTCTTTTCTCATGCTAACCGTGCCTGCTGAACATGCTGGATGATGGAGGAAGAAGAGCTCATGTGACAGAGCTGCAGTTATTGAACAAAGAGTCCCACAAACAAGAGGTGTTCAGGGGTCTTGGGACAACGCAATGAACACTGGGCGGCAATGAGTGTGAACTTAGCAGAAAATATACATATGTTTTCTTATTTTAGACAATAAAAACAGGCGACTTCACTCTCGTTTACCTGCTGCTCTTCAGTTTAAGTCAGATTGATGAAAAGTGGACAAAGATGAACCAAAGGAACCAGAGAGCCAGAAAAAAACAGCTTTAGCTAAACTGTAAATGACCCAGTTCATGATTGTCCCTAAAGAAGAGACAGCCTTGTTGTTTTATTGCTGACACGCCAGAAAAAGAACATTCTGGTTATTAAAAGATGTTTTTGACTTTATAACAAGCTATTTCTGTTTCATTTAGACATTAAAGGAGATCAGCTGACCTGATTTCCTCTGGCAGATTTTGTCCCCTTTCAGCTGGGGCTCTAGAGCAGACACTTGACCTCCACCCGTGGATCCCAAAGCACGTGATGTGTTAAAATTAATCAGTAAAATAAATTCTAAACCCTCCTGGGAGTCAGTGTAAAACAGGGGTGACCCTATATCTTTAGGAGCGTTTTAAGGATCGTACATTAAAAGAAAAAGTGTGGCTTCAGGTTGGCGTCCTCGCGGTCTGCTGCGCCATCGCGACGCCCTCGCTCAGCGGTTTTTAGGAACTCTGCTCCGTGTCTGTTAGTGCTTCAGAGACCACATCACAGGTCGATCCACACATGGCAGAGAACTTCCAGAGCCGCGGCCATGTGTGAGCTGCAGTAATTGGTGGTGGGTGGTAATTGGCCCGGCGTCACCGAGCGGGTGTGTTTGCATGTGTGTGTGTGTGTGTGTGTGTGTGTGTGTGTGTCTCGGAGTTGCTGACAGTTCCCCATTAGACACTTCATTACTGTCAGAGCAGCAGAAACAAACCCTCCTGCTCTCTCTGTCTAGAATGTGATTAATGTCTGGAGGTAGAGCCCTGTGTGGACGCTGTCATCTCTTCAATCTCTGCTCTACACTCACTTTATCTCTTCTGGTCCTTACGAGGACAAATTCAGAATTTTTATTTAACTACAAATATCAATAAAACAGTATAAAAACTCCAACAGTAGAAGTAAAAGTATCAGCAGCTAAATGTGCTTGAATATCAAATGTTTAGGATTTGTGAACACCAAATATATACCAGTTTATGTATTTCACTCAAAAGCAACCTCATGGTGGCGCTAGAGGAAAATAGCCGACTAATATATTTGATCAACTCTTCATATGTTTTGTGTGTAAAAATCTTCACTACGTTTATCTGACAGCTTTAGTTACTTTGCAAGTTAAATATTAAAGTGGCCTGAAAAGTAAAATATCAAGCACAAATATCTCTAATTTGTTGGTAATTAAATACAGAAACAAATATTAGTGACTTCCTCCAGTGTTCATTGAACCTCTCTTGAACTTTCTTTCATGTTTGGTCCAGTTTTTCTTTGGTTGTTGTTCATATTTCATACTTTGAGCCAAAAGTGAAAACAAAGAGAGGAACTCGCCAACATCCGAATGCATCAGCGAGCGTTCGTACAACCGCACGAGGCTCCGTCTACATGGAGAGCTCAGCGGGCGAGGAGGCTGTGGCGAGCAGATATTTCAGCTTTCAGGAAATCCAAAACCACTTGAGGACTGTTTCGTGATTAAACTGAAGCAGATCACGCGAGGTCAAAGTAATTTATTCAATAAATATGTTTCTGTGAGCTTCCATCCCTCAGCAGGCTTTTTTGTTGTTTTAAAGGTATTGTGGAAACTGAATATTGATTTCTGGTATTTCCTTTCACCTTTTCTAACTCAATAGACGATAATTCAATCAACAGCGTTTAGAGCTGCAGCTGTAACGGGCCAAAGTATTTGCTGGACTTCGAGGCAGGAAACAGAGTTTAAAGGGAAAAAGGTTTTCAGTGTAAAAGTTGGACAAAGGTTACTGATGTCTTAACCTTCAATGTGTTTTCAACTCACTGAAAATCCACATTTCAGCATTTTATTATAATTATATCTTCATTTTTCTCTTGGACAATTCAACTTTTTTGTTTTATTATGTGTCTACAAAGAATAATCTTTAGCTTTAACTTAGCATTAGCGGTCAACCCAGTCTCAAGTCTCCCGCGTTATTTCTGGACGTCAAAGGCAACATATGGAGGTGTTGGTGTGGAGGAATTTGTTTTATGTAACGTGTGTCAGTTAATCTACGTATTTATGTAAGTTATGTCAGATATTCAAGGTAACTTTTTCCAAAGTGCCTAACCAATCTGCAAACGTTTCACAATGACAACCACGCAACTTTTATTTTGAAAGTCTCATTTATTTTCCTTTCAAAATGAAAATAAGCCAATTCTATATAAGTATAAGTAAAGTATAGTAACATTGATCACCTTTAAATACAAATATTTTTATAAAGTAACAGAAGGTAATTTTATCTTTATGGGAAAAAAATGGAAGACAAAAGTCTCATTTCAGAATTACCTAATCGTTGTGTTTTACAGACAATAAAGACTTTATGCTGTGATCACCTTAGACCAGTGGTTACCAACCACTAGGGTTCGCCAAAGCTTAATGGGGGGTCGAGAGGCCTTAAAAACAACTTTAAAAATATACATAGTAGGCCTATAACATCAGTATGGTTCACTTCTGTGAAGAACAGTAAATTATCTAATCGCTTGAGACAAGGAAAAAAGTCCCTAAACAGGAAATAATCTGCTCAAAATTCATCCAAATCACTTGTTTTACACAAACTTCTTGCAGTTACTTACTTAAATATCCATAAAATATGTCAGTTTAATAATGATAGAAAAGGGGTCGGGTTGGGAACCTCTGCTGTAAATCATCCATGTGGAGGTAATTCCCAGTGGGATTGTGGGAAACTGGAAGTGCTCCAACTGATCTTACAGAAGAAACTGAACGTTGCTTTTCATAAAAACATATAAAAATGAAAATGTTGAACTGTTTTCACTCTCTCTCCTCTCGCTCTCTCCCAGGTGAACTGACTGCTATCAGGCTAATTATAAACTCTGCTCTTCCTCCCTCCGCCTCACTCCTCCTGCAGGAAAACAGGAAGCCAGGATTAGAGCGACGCGCTGCGCTGAGATCCGGAGAGGCCGGAAGGAGTCGCTGGGAGGAATTTACACACACAGAACGAGAGAGAGAGTCACACACACACACACACACACACATTAAATCCATTAAGTGATCATGAGCAAACAAATAGCACAAACAGCTTGGGGAAAGCTCGACGTATCGTGGATCTAATAAAGAAAGTCACGCAGCGAGGACGACAAGGAGCCAGCCAAGAAACAATAAGGGCCTCAGACTGCAGCCAAGAACGCCGCGGCAACGTTTACGACCTGCATTAAGAGGAAGAGGTGCTCATTATAGCGCTTTATGGGAGGAAACAAATACTCTCCTGTGACTCACATTTGTGTCCAAATGCAAAGATGCAAAAAAATGGCTGCAGTTGGCCGAGAAAAAACACGCAAAGTTATATCTTGGACAGATATCTGTGACCTTGAGAGGCGGTAATTGAGCGGAAAGGGGATGTAAAACATCCGCTGGTGGGGTTTAGTGCACACACACACACACACACACACACACACACACACACAGCAGCAGTGGCAGCAGTGTTAGTCCCAGGCTGGCCTCTCTCTGGCATTATCTCATAGCCTGAGCACTCCCGCTGCCTCTGAGGTCGGCCAGCTCCGCACACAGAAGCATTACGTGCATCTGCCTCGCATTAATCGGCAAATTATAGGAAAAAAAACTGCGCGTCAAAAGACATTACTGAGGTCGGAGGGGTCTCGTCTCACAGCGCCGTACTCCCAGTCACCTTCCAGAGCTTTCAGAGGTTTTTACAGTTTACAGTTTTTACATTTGTGGTTTTCTGTAAAACCTGATGAGTTAATTCAACTCAAAGTTTATTTAAGATATAAAGATAGACTCAAGATATGTAAATATTTGATTTAAGTAGAAGTAACTCAAGTATTTATTGTTAAGGTAACTTAATTCTAAGTAATTCCATTCAATTAATTGACTCATTTCTCCAAACTTATTTAAAGTGGGTGAACAGAATTTATCTGAATAAAGTCACTTAATTAATCATTTTCTTCTTTATACAAATTATTTCATTACCTGTCAAAACAATTAAAGCTACATATAATGAATTGATTGTCTTTACTTTGGGGGATCGTTAACAATTATTTGGATGCATAATTGAGCTTTATGATGATTAATAAACTTATACAGCTATATCAACTTTAAGAAAATTAGTTAGTGGAACAAACTGGAATTAAAACACTGAACATTTAAATTCACTTAAACCAGCTGAGTTGCTTCAACAACTAATTTTTGAGTTGGGTTTAATTAAATGATTGTGTGACGCCTGTTGCCATGGATACCATTCAAAGCTACAACCACTGCATCCACAAGCAACTAACAACAAATTCACATGGCCTCATCCCGGTGCAGCTGGTTTCTGTACGATCAGCAGAAAGCTACTGATTAGCATTAGCTAATGTTGACAGATCAATAAATTCACAGAAATATACAAACAAAATGGTGATATACCTGAATACCTCGCAGTCCGACAGGCTTCCTTCTTCTTCCATACAACTTTAAACAGTATCATGAACTCCAGGTTCTGTTTGTTTTAAGCTCTGTAGACATTGAGAAGTTTTGGTTTTAGTGGTTTTACTCTTAAATAAAGAAAATAGTTTCTAGAGTTCCTCTGCTGGGATATTATGGAAACCATTTGTTTGCTTAACTTGTAACAAAATGCTAACAAACTAGCTTGCTAACAATTCATGTGTTTATCTACATCAATCGTTAGCTGTCAAGTTACACCTGAAAGCAAATTTACTTACAATAAGATGCGATTCTTCAAACAGAATAATAAAAATAAGTGACTTTGTGTTAAATTAAGGCTTCACCAATGTTGTAACTGGTTTAATATTAACTTTAAAATCTTATAAAGGTGAAATAAGATATATTTTCCTTTTTTACTACATAAAACTAGATAATCGTCGGCTAGCTAGTTAGTTAGCATTTTGCTAAAGCGCAAACAACAAGCTAACTCAAGAAATCTTTACATCCCAACTACAGCGTCATACTTTTCAGTATTATTTATTCATTTACAGTATTTAGGTCTCATTTGGTTACAGTGTAGAAGCACTTTATTTGTGGGTGTTGTCACAGGTCTGTATTTTTCCTGATGAAGATGAAATTCATATTCAGGCTTCAGGACTCTGCAGGATCAGGATCAGGATCAGGATCAGGCCTCGCTGCTGCTCTCCCATCAGGACAAACATCCAGTGTCTCTGTGTAACCGCTGAATGTTCTCCGTGGTCAGATCTCCCCCTCCTCTCCCATCACTCAGATATTTCTGTAATGAATAAACTTTCTCGCCTCTGACTCTCAAAGTGTTTGTGTTTGTCAGCACTTATGGTTTACCCAGAATCCCGCGGGTACTGACTCAATCTCTGACTCTCTCGCTTTCATTGGAAACATCACTTTGCTGCTACATTTTTTAAATTATACTAACCGACCTTAAAGAGGCTTCAGGAAGTGACACAGAGGGGATAAACACAATATAATGATCAGGAATGAAGAGAACGATTATTATTCAGCACATGAAATGAAAGTTAGCAGCTTCATGCTTCACATGTAGAAAAAGATAATTAAATTCTTCGAATAAATAAATAAAATATAATAAAACAAACCAGAAACAGTTTTTTATAAACATACATAGAGGAAATAAATCAGCAGGTCATCTTTTAGTTTCTTTCTGTAACTTTATCTTATAAAATGATGTTAAAAGTGTTGCTTGTTTATTTTATTAATTTACTAACAAATTTGTCCAATGAATGAAAAGCGGGGATCGAACACAGCCTCCAACAGAGACCGACAAGGACGTCACAGCACCAAGGTCATTTCCTGATGGAGAGATTGTAGTAGCTGCTGTTAGCTCTATCAGCTGTGCAGCTAACCTAACTGACTCCATGATGCCAGGAGCCAAACCCAGCAAAGAAAACCACCTCGGTACCAGATTCCCTGTCGGCCCCGGGTCCATCGGATGCATACTGCATACTCAGCACTGATGGTTGGTGTAAACACCAATCAATATCTGCTTCCTGTTTCATATGAACATCAGCAGAGTGGAGACATCAGTTTATTAAGGTCCAACTGTATAATTTAAACTGTTACTTCTTTTTAAAAAAATACACTTTCTTGGCTTCGTTTCGTTTTGTCTCATTTACTGAACAACACAACGCTTGCCGCTCGTTTCCTGCGGAATCAGAAACACGATTTAATTTGCCTTGTTAAGGCTAAATGTGGAGAGTGTGTGTGTGTTTGTGTGTTTGTGTGTGTGCTTACATGCCACCCGAGAACCACAATGACCACAGGCAGCAATAATGAGGGAGAGAGAAGAATGAGAGAGACAGACAGCTGTGGAGCGAGACAGACAGATGTGGAGTGAGACAGACTCTTCAATTCCTTTAACAAATAGCTGATGAGTCTGTGAGTTTCTTCAACCTTCAAACACATCACAAATAATCAGTTTAGAATAAAACAAATTATTTATCGGTCTTTGAACTCAACAATACTGAGACCAACCGTTTCTCATTATGTGTTATATAAATATTTAAATACTTCACTTCAGTAAAAGTGTTTTATCAGCAGTGTTTAACGATATCAACGCTTCTGAATCACTGTTGGTGGGATCTGAAAACTTGTGGATGACGTTGAGTTGAACCGGTGGAGGCGTTTTATCTACAGAGAGAGTGGGTCGCCTTCCACGGAGTCCGCCATGTTGAGCCGCCATGTTTCTACCAATCACCTCTACAGAGGATCGTTATTGTGAGAGTTAATGAATTTAAGTTAAACTGTTTTTGTGTTTGAATAGTTTCTGTTTTTATTGTGGATTTTTTGTTTATATATATGTAATTATTTTTTACGAGTTACTACTTTTCTGTCGATACCTGCAAGGATGTTTTGGTTATACGATCAATATATGGCAATATGTGAGGGTCGTACCACTGTGTATTTTAACTGTTTATTTTCTGTTACTGAAAAACCCCAAATAGCAACAGTTCAAATACCAACTGAGGCTGAAATATTGCACACACACACACACACACACACACACACACACACACACAAAACCATCTTTCATTACAGAACCATGCAGCGGTCTAAACTGACCTCCGCCCAGATACAGTCGGTCTTTCAGCCTCGCAGAAGGAATCTGACGGGAGTGTGAAAGTCGCTGTGTGAGGTTTACTGTCGGATGAAGACGATTACTCAGAGGGAAAAGAATTAAATAACCACTGAAACACACACACACACACACACACACACACATTGTGTACGTGTGTGTGTGTGTGTGTGTGTGAAAAATACCAAACATTTGCTTCTCAGTTGAAAGAATCTGATGCTTTTCTACCAATTGTAACACCTCGGTTTGACCTCCTGTAACTTATTTTTAGACATTTTTAAGATTAAACACTAAATTTGAAATGCAAGGTGTGTGTGTGTGTGTGTGTGTGTGTGTGTGTGTGT
>JAGRRF010011533.1:1269609-1284142 GCA_019097615.1 Morone chrysops | reverse complement strand
GCCGTTAAATCAACTGCTTTCTCAGTCGATGAGCTGCTTTAATAATTCTTATTTTTCACATTGCTTCCTGAGCGCATGCATCCTTTTATAACTGAATCTCTGTGTTGCGAGCTGGAATGAGATAAGCTTGACTCAACTTGTTTCTGAAGGTTTAATTGTGCTTTGACTGCTTTATTACCTCCTGAGCTCCAGGTACTTGGCTCCCCTTAATTCTCTCAAGTGGTGTGTTGACAGTGAAAACAAGCCGGGGGAACAAACGACAGGACGGATCCAAGGATCTGATTGCACAGCCTCAAGCCCCCCTACTTTGGCTCAGGCTACAATAGGGGGGTTTGGAGGGAAAAGATGGACGGTCATACAAAGAGTTTGGAGTTTTGCCAAATGTGCAAGTGCGCCTGAGGTTTCTTTAAATATGCCGGCTTCAACCTCAGTGAGAGCATTCTCGTGGTTTGATGTTCCTCCAAATTAGAAGTCATAGGACGGATGGATCGATGCTGATTCAGAGAGTTTGGACTCGTGCCAGCGCAGAAAGTAAAGCTTTCTTCCATTAACATTTACAGACATGTTAAATTCTGTTTTAATACCATCTAATGGAGTGAACGGAGCACGGACAATGGTCCCAATATCCAACGATTAGCCACCATCTTCTGTCATCGTTGTTTTATACATTGGAGGACTTATGACTCGTCCTTTTTGAGAAAACCTCATAAAAAAGGTGGCTCTCTAGTGGCCTCTCCTTAGTGCCCTTGTGTTTGAAAGAGACCACAGAAGTGCCCTCTTGGATGGCAGATAAAACATGATTAAGAGCCCTTTGGGGGGCCAAGCCCAACCCTCGAATTCCACTGGGCACGGCACAAAGACATCGTGTCTTCAAAATCCACGAGAGCGTCTTTGTAAGAGTGGGTTGTCTGCCTGACATTGTTGACTTACTATGTATTTTGTGTTACTCCGCTTAAAACCTCCTCTGACTGATTGACGTCTGGTCTGGTTCCAAAATGTTGATGTAAGTCTGCACATGGTATTTTATTTAGAACATTTACCAGATTCTTTATGCCGTTTCTGTGTTTGACTTTCTGCCAATCCGAGCTGCTCTGTGCTGTCTGTAACCTGCATTCTCTGTAATGTCCAGCAGGGGGCAGCTCCATTGGCTGCAATTAAAACCGATACCATGCAGTCTTATCAAGAAATGGGCCGACTTTCCTGATGAGTTCATGGTCTCAATCTCTAGTTTCAATCTTCTTCTATACACTGAAAAAGTAAAACACTGTAATCAATCACTAAATATTTGATATTGACTCAATGTAAATAAGAGTTGAGTAAACCACTTATTTCGAGTTCAGTTCAACCTTAATTGTTTAATTCCATTTAAATAATGTTTTGATTTAAATGGAATTATACTGTTTTAATGAAGCCACAATATAGTTTAATTGTCCTCCTCCTGTTGTCATTGATGCTACCAGGCTGTTGTTACTAACCTGTTCTCACTGAATCATTATTTTCAATGAGATGATTATGTTTAATCCCTTTGTTACAGATCCAGTTTGTAGGATTTAGTGGCATCGCAACTCCCTTGCTTCACTCTCCCTAAGTTTGTCGCTTCTGGGCTACTGTAGAAACACTATGGAAGAAACACTGTGCCTCCCTCTGTAGATAAAAACATCTCATTCTAACAATAAGACAACAATTCTTATTTTCAGCTGATTATACACTAATGAAAACATACCTATAAATAATATATTACATAATAGATCCCCCTCTATGTTACACACTGGATCTTAAAAATATAAAATCCACTGATTAAACCACTGATGTGATCTTGAAGAATAAAGAACCATAATGCCAAGTCAGTAAAGGTCAGAACGAGGTCACATTTTCTACCCGCTGCATCATCTCATAATTCGGTAAGGGTACTCCAAAGCACCGTAACACACAACCCAGATGGAGGACCGGTGACGCCAAGAGCTGCAGGGAAATCTAATGATCACTTAGTGAGGACATTTTATTTTGACAGAGCTGGAGACGGGAGGAGGAGGGAATGGGTGAGGTAGAGTGAGGGTTAGGCTGGAGGTAGGGAGGATGTAGGGGGGATAAAAAGCAAGATAGGGAGGTGGTAGAGGGGAGGTAATAGGGGAGGAAAAGGGGAAGGGGGAGAAATCCAAAGCTCTCAGCGAACAAAGAGGCACTTATACAACCAGCAGCAACAGCTGAAAACATCTTTAGCCTGAGTGTGTGTGTGTGTGTGTGTGTGTGTGTGTGTGTGTGTGTCAGACCAGGGAGGATTCAGAACTGGTTGTAATGTTTAAAATATTCATAAATCTAATTTAATATGTGTATTTTTATACTTTTATTAGTCAGGAATTTGTTTTAAAACACATGGTAAATGTAGTTCAGGGAGCAAGAACAAGGTCAGAAAATACAATACAATACAAAAATAAACACCGGCCTATTAATGTATAAAACACTGGTTCTCAAACTATGGTACGTGTACCACTGGTGGCACACAAGCTGCCTCTAGTGGTACACGGAGAATATCAGAAATACTTTGTAAAAATTAAATAAATGAATTCAAAAACATATAACACTATGAAAACCCTACAAAATTTCAAATGAAAATGCCACGAGATCGCTAAAATTTAAAATACATTTAGCATTTCCTGTAATATTTCATATACGTAGTCACGTTCAAGATTTATTTATTTTATTAAACAAAATGAAAACAACAGATAAAAAATAAAATCTGAAAAATATAATGAACATCTTTGAATACATTTTACTGTAACATGGTTTCATGTGTTATTGCAACCAATGGAGCACCCCCTGCTGGTCGTTACATAGAATACAGGTTTAAACGTAAACCATTAACTTGTCCACAGACAGACGTTGGACGGTGTTTACTTATTTTAATGAGACATGTAAGACAAAAGTGCTTTATTAGACTTTATTCCTACAGTTTTCACTTCCAGGTGAAGTTTTCCGACAGTTTAAATGGAGTTAGGAGTTAAAGTGAGATGGTAAGTGGAGGTAAAAAGAAAACACTGTAATTGTGGCTCCAAACGGGAACCATCAGGAAGAGTAAAGTGGACCAGGAGGACCCCTTTCCCATCAAACCAGCTCTGGTTCTTGAACCAGTTCTGTTTAGGATTCAACATCAATAAATAATCTTCTTATTAGGACTGATTATAATCTGACATATTTTGACCAGCAATTTAACTTTTATAGTGAAAAATATTCAACCAGTTTGTTTAGTTTTAGTAGTTTCATTAGTTTATTATATCAGACCAATTATAATTCAATGCGGATATTTTTAAAAACTCCTCCACAGCTTCATCTCCATCCTCCTCTCCTATCTTCCCTCCTCCCTTCCTCTCCTCCCATCCTGCCCTCCCTTATCTCCCACCCTTCGTCCGTGCCAGCTGTTGTTTTGGAGGTTGTGAGTGGAAGGTCTGCGGGTCAGGACCTCCGCAGTCCTCAGCCGGGACAAATGCACTTATTGTGAAGGGAAGAGAAAGTGTTTCACTTGTATTTATTATTATTATCTGTTGATTATCTGAGTGTTTGGTGAACTGTACAAAGGAAACACAAAGGAGAAAGATCTGTGCATGTCTGAAGCACAACTTAGGTTAATGTAATAATGCACTTTAATACTAAACTCAAGGTCAGTAATTCTACTTCTCCTCATGCAGATTTTAAACATTTTTGGAAGGAATTTCAGAGCAGCACAATAAGTTGATTCAATAAGTTTGAAGTTTAATTTTTTATTGTAAGGTGATCGGTGGAGAAACCCTCTGAAGATAAGATGATCACCTCTCTGAAAGCCATCTCTGCATCACAGAAAGTGTGGATCAAAGCTCGTAATTAACCTTTTTATGTCCCTCAACCGTCCCCAACTTACAGCCATTGTCTCTCATTGTTCTTTTTGTCATTCTACATAATGCAGTGCCTGAAATGTGCCAGTACTCACCGGCACATTGTTGTCAACATGAGTACTCTTACTTCTTATCGAGTACTGCCACCTCTGCTTACTGGTGTTTTCGTTCTAAGAGGTAGACAACAAAAGTGGAATCAAACCATTTAAATTCTTACAAGCTCAAACAAACTTTACATACAGGAACGTCCTAATACAGAAATCACAAAATAAAGAGTAAGAGAGAAACTCAAATGTTCCCCAAATGCTCCACCTGCCGACTGCCTGCACGCCACCCAAGAGGAGAGGTAGTGACTCCGGCGCTGGACTGTGATTACTGTGAGCAGCATAGGGATGAATTATAATTAGGGATGTCCCGATCAAGTTTTTAGCCCCGGATCCGATCCGAGTCATTAAATATCAAGTAATATTGAGTCCCAATCCTTTTTTTATTTAGAGAATACGGTTCACAGTGCTCACTTACAGTACAATAGTTAATAATCAACACGGTGTATGTGCTATACAATTGATACTGCATTGCATCAAGAAAATAAATGCTTGCATTGAAGCTGTTCCTTAAGTTTTTTTTTATTCTTGACAAAACTATAAAATAACAAACCCTCTGTAATTTGGTCTTGTCGCTGTCTGGAGGGAGTTTTTCTCTCCAGTGTTTGTTCATTCAGGCAACTCAGGTAAAGGCTGCATCGAAGCAACAGAGTGTTTATTTCCGTCGTCTCGAGATCTGTGCAGTTATAGTGCCGTGTGGAATTTGGTTGTGTCCGCTGTCTACGGCAGAGAGCCGAGCAGAGGCAGACAGCGGAGAGAGCTGACGATGGCTCCATCGAAGGTTATAAGGTTCATCCATGTTAAGATATGACGGAGGCAGGTTGGGGTGCGGGGCATATAGAGGAGGGTATTATGAGGGTGGTACGATTCTCAGAGTGAATGAACAACAGTTCTCTGTCCGTTGTTTTCTTAAGCTGAGGCAGAACATCACTAAATCCTGGAAAGACACTCAGAGCCCCACAGCTTCCAGGGTCTCGACTCAATGTGAGCTTTGTCCTCAGCATCAGGGAGAGGAAGGTGAGTCTGGGCTGTCTGAACCTTGACCTTTGAACCTAGAGGTCACATGTCCCTGGAAGCCATTTTTGAGGCCCAAAACTACACAGGGCAGCTGTGAGATCTTCATCTCAAACAACAGTGAAAGAGCAGAAGTGTTCCTCGGAGGTCTGAAACTGAACGGCACAACGATGTGTTCCCACTTAACGGGCAGCATTTCAATTTGACACGGTCCCAATGTTCCCACCCTTCCACCCTCCATCTACGCTTTCTTTTCTGTACAGAGGCCACAGCTCCTTGTGAGACAGTGGGTCACTGCAATGGAGAGTAAAAAACATCTCACAGTAGATAAATCACCAGAAAAAATATATTTTAGGATTGAAACACTGGACCTTTAATATCTGTAAATGTTTACCTGACCAGTTAAAATGTGTCAGACTGCATCCACAGTCGTGTTGTAGCTAGCAGAGCGGCTTTAGGCAGAGCAATGATGAAACATCTCAACATTCATGTCTGACAGATGATGAAACCTAATAATAATAATAAGGCAGATGCTTTTAGCCCACAGGTGTCAACAGCCAACAGCCGATGAGGCTATTTACACCCAACTAGGATCTTTTACTAAACCCAAATACAGACTCAGTAATCTCTGTTTGTGATCTTCTGACTCGTCTTTTAGCATCAAGTTTGTGGGTTTGAGCAAAATATCTCGACAGCTACTGGATGGATGTGGATGCACATCCCTCTCAGGACGACCCCTTAACTTGTGTTTAGCGCTAGTAGGCAAATGTGAATGAATGCTAACAAGCCAAACTAAGATGGAAACATGGTTTAAATGCTAAACACCAGCATGTTAGCATTGTCACTGTGAGCATTTTAGCATTCAGATGTTACCATTCATCTCAAAGCATGTCTGGTTTTAGTTAACGTGTAAATCAGATTTTTTTTATTAGGTTTTGTATTTATTAATGTGGATGAGCATGTTAGCAAACCAAGTTTAATCTGTGATCTCTCCAGTAATAGGTCTCTAGTTATTATTTATAGTAATAATACTATTAGATAATTGCCACCACCAACAGTAATGGATGGAAACAAACATTAATTTGCCGATTTCCTCAAAATTCAGTTAAAATTTGCAATACATTCAGTGGTAAACCTGGCAACAAAAGTTAATATTAACTCTATATTAAGATCTTTAAGATTTATTTACCCTGTGTTGGTCCTAACAATCCTTCTTGCTGTGGGAACCTTTGTCCCCATTCAGCAGAGAAAGGTGAGTTTGGTGTATTTGACCTTTGACATATGCAGAGGTCACATGTCCCCAGAGGCCCAGAACTGAGCAGGGCCAGTGAAGAGTCCTTAAACAGGATTGAGGGTTTCGGTCATGAGCTAATTTTTTCATATTCAGTCTTGTTGCCCTCATTTTATGAACCTACAATGTTCCATTGTCTGTTGTCTGAAACATGACATTGGCATCCATGTGTCTTCTTGGAAGAGCAAACAAACAAACACATTATGTAAGAACCACTTGTAGAAAACAGATTTGTTCTTCTGTTGCACGTACAAACTTGTTGCATTTTCTCATTTTTAAAATGTTCTCTCCAGTGGAGGTTCAGACCCGTCGTCGTAGTCTTTCTCCAGAAAAACACTTCTTTGACCCGAGTTCAGCAGTTGTTTTTAGGTTGCATTGGCATAAGTACGTTATGCACAACAAATAATTCAGTAGATGTAATGTAGCTATAGTGCTGTCAGTATCACACTGATCTGTCAGTAGCAGATCCGTCATTCAGCACCCACACATTGGTTATAGTTACTACGTAACTCATGTAAGCACACAGTTCCTGTTATTTTTAATAAGTTTCCATTCATAATTTTCCAATTTATTTTTTAAAACGTCAGTGGTGAGTTTAAATATATTTTTAATAATCTGGTCGATTTGGAAACTGGGCTGACTTTGTCTTGTTTTATGTGACCTCTGCTGTTTCAGGCTCTCTCTCTCTTTAGGGTGTATATGTGAAGCTGTTCTGTGTAGACTGTTTTTTGGGTGGTCTGTGTGTCACATGTGCCTCGACCCACTCTGGTTAATGGTCAGCACATCCTGTATCTAACGCTATGGGTTCACACTCGTATATGTATGGATTACTGTCTGCTAGGTTACTTGTCGTTGTGGTGGAAAAAGCTATAATTACTTTAATTTTCAACTCGCTATGATTTATGTCTTGTGTATGATTACAGGGTTTAGACCCTCTGTGTGTCTATAAGTTGTGACAGACAAACTCCTTTTGCATTCATGGAGATGTGTGACTGTGATCCTCTGTGAGCTCTGGATGAATCAATGTTAATTTGTGTAAAGAATGACTATATGAAATTTCATTGTAACTGTAAAAAAAAAAGTAGAGCTGTGCAGTGGAAATGTGGCTTAAGACTTTAGTGCCTTGCTCAAGGGAGCAGTTAACTTTCTCACTTGCTCATAAATCTGAACTTTGAGGTCAGCTTGGAGCAGAAATTACGCAGCATTTAACTAATCTAATGTCTGGGTGGTCCCGGCGTCACTGGTAGGAAGTGACCAGCCGCTAACAACCAAGTTCAACTCAAGCAGTTAAGTCAAGCCACGGGGCTCGAAGAGAACAATGAACAAAACCGAATCCCTCACAGATCCTCATAATGATTTAATTCTGTGATGCAACTTTCCTTTCCTCCCGGCCTTTCAGTCAGGATATGGCCAAGTCAAGCAGCAAAGCCACACCGCTGTGCCCATTGAGTTATGTCTAAGCCTCATTCAGAGACTCACAGCCCGAAGTCGCAAATATTAGATCTTCACAGTTCTGGGAGAGAAACTTCCTCTGGCTCTGCATCTGTGTACCGACAGAGTTACGATCAACGTTCAGACAGCGAGCGGTCGCTGCTGCATCCCAGCAACATCGTGAGCCTCTGTAGACCCATCTTTTGTGCCGTTTTCTGCATCATCGGACCTCGTCTGAGGCTTAACGTGTTGGTTGTTCAGCGTAAGTGAATCAGTGCACAAGAAGAGAAACGGATGTGAGCAAAGCAGGTAAAGTCATCAAGAGGAAACGAAAGGGTCCATCGAATCTGATCATTCAAATACTGAAGGCTACAGACAATTAATATAGCCTGAAAATTTCCTGAACACTATTTACAAATGCAATCAGATTGATCTGCTCCTAGCAGCTAACTAGCTAACGCAGCACACAAGCCCACCTTTCATAAAGGGGAAGGATCAGATGGTAACACACAGGTACAGTTAGACTGTGGGTGGAGGAAGTATTTGGCTCCATTATGTAAAAGTACTAATACCAACTGTGAAAATCCTGAAGTACAAATACTGCAAGTGAACTTAATTAAAAATTATTCTAGCAAAATCTACTCAAAGAAGTCATTATGCAGTAAAATTGTCCCTGTGAGTCTTTTACTATTATATATGATGTTTTTTTATGAATATTACAACAGTAAAATGCAACATTAATACAGCAGTAGAAAGGTTGAGATCAGTTTTTATATACTTTATATAGTATTAGTATAGTTTTGGCCTAGATGCCCCAATAAATGTATATTCATCAAAGGCCAAAGTGGCCTAAAAAAGGTAATTCCAGACCTGAGATTCTACTATAACCACATTAATAATATTAAACACTATTTTTATAACAATTACTGAAGAAAAAAAAAAGTTTTTTGCTAGTTTTAAGGTCAGATTATGTTTTGTAGTTTCCTTTTAGTCTCGTTTCAAGTATTGGTTTCTGACAATACTGTTACTTTAGTTTCTTTATGTGAAGCTGAATGTGAAACTTTAGATGTCTGGCAGCTCGCCCCTGTTTTCTTAAACTGTTTTCTTTTGTGGTGTCACGTTTCATTCTGGATATTACCGTCTGAAAACTGAGACTCACTCAGTGTTATTGGCAGATTTAGACAGAAAACACCATGTCATCAATACGTTATTTATTCAACAATGACTGTAAAACAATAAATACCTAATTTTAACATCTTGTATATTATTTAGCTTTACTTTTCTTAGCTGGTCTGCCCTTGTAGTAGAGTAGCACACATATAAAGTAAAGTTTTAATGGTTTCATCTCCGTTTCTCTAATATAAACTTTCACATCTTGAATCTGGGTTTTTTATATCAGCCGGTACTCTCGAGGACGCGAGGAGGCTGTCAGCTTCCTCCTGATGACCGTGAAAAGGTATTGACTCTCGCTGAAACACAAGGCTGACATCCTGCTGTGAATAATGTGCTAATTAGATTTGGCCTGTGGTTGTTGGTCGTAATCAAATCTATCCGGTGCTGCAGGGCCGAGAGCCTGAAACCTGATCCGAAATCCAAAATATGCACTTGGGCCGTTTCTCCAATCTGTTTCCTCTCAAGTCCTGGCACACTGCGCTATCTGTCCACCCTGAGTGTGTGTGCGTGTGTGTGTGTGTGCGTTCTGTTCTGGTCTCATTTTCTTGTTGTGCCCTATTGGAACAGCTGAACTCTATTTAACTCTTTTTTTTTAAATGCTGCTGTCGACTAAATCAAGGGTTCCTAAATTTTACATGTGAAGGACGCCAACCTGGGGGTCGGGAACCCCACTAGGGGTTGCCAAAGGTTCATGGCAGGTCACAAGGCATTCTTGATTTTAAGGCGTACTATAAAACTTAAAGAATATGCACAGTAGGCCTTTATACCAACATTTCATTAATTTCTTTGACAAAAACAATATAAAACTGTTTTTTTTAAAGTAAAACCAGGTAAGTTAATTTGACTCAAAATTACTCACTTTTATTCTGCTCGGGTGCCTAAACGTTTTTCCTTAGAGGTCTAAAACGGAAACCTTCTGGTGAACTACGAGCCAAAAACAAACAACTGTTAAGAAATAAAATGGTTCCTATATTGACTGACTTCCTGCTCTGTTTGTTGGACTATTATTATGAAAAATAATTAATAATCAGGGATCCTACATATTACCATTAGCATTTTACCTCACAAATAAAAAATAAACTGGATCAGAGCATTCAGACTGTATCAGACTGTATCAGTGAATTCAGATTGTATCAGACTGAATCAGCATTCGGACTGTATCAGATTGTATCAGAGCATTCAGACTGTATCACAGCCCCCAGCTGACTGTGCTGTACTGTGGATCCACCTGTTCCTTGTGCTCAGAGCTGCTTCCTGATCCGGATGTGGGAACGTGAGAATATGGATGACTCCGCAAGGAAAACTAGTTTATTTTTTTATCGGAAGAGTCAGTCTCATTATCCTCCGGATGGGTTTTGTGGTGGAAAGTGGCAGATCTCAAACATCTCGGAAAGAAACAAAGGATCTGCTCACTTCTTGCGTTTTTGTTGGCTTTGTCTTCTTGTGTTTTGCTGTTAAATGTGGTTTTGGGCTTCGTGCTTGGTGGGCACAAACTAAAAAAAGACACAGAGAAGGAGAATAATTCCACAAACAAGCTTTCCTCTGCTGTCGTACTGCTGTAAGTACTGTGGTCTGTTCATATTGCAGCAACAAATCTCACTTATCTGTCTTTCAACAGCTGAAAATACAAACACAGGGAGGCTGTTTCTGGGTAAATATTACAGCTTTAGTTGCATTGTTTGAAGTGTTGAGCTGCAGAGGGAAACTTTCCAACGACGATTTCCTTTTTCAAATACATCTGTAAGAGAACTGAGCTACATTTATATAATAATTGGCATTATAATCTGGAAAAAATAAGTCTGGAGAAACACAATACAATAATTGTGGCCCTGGGAGGGCAATGAAAATCTCCCAGGAAAACCGGGAGGGTTTGCAAGTATGCATGTCAGGATTCTGCATGCCAAAATAATTTACAATATTATCATTATAATCTTTAAAATATGTTTACAATCTTAAAGGTTGCATTCACACTGCAGACATGATATATACACATATATAAATCAAAATGGACAACTTTATTTCTTTACTCGTTCCAACTTAAAATCTGCTAAAAGTGAAAATATTCTCATCGTCCTTTTGCTTGGGACCCCAGTTTTAAAACCAACAAGTTGCCCTGTCAGACTTTATTGTAGCGATGTCAGCGTGTTTCCAGATGTCTGCAATTACTTTGGTGAGTCCGATGTTATCGTAATGACAGAAAGAAACTATGAAAACAAGTTAAAATAAACCAGAATTATCCAAATTATCTGACCGTTATCTGTGTGTACAGATGCTACAGATAAGATGTGTATATAACGGGTATTTAGTGATACAGTGCAGGTGCTCAATCAAGAACCAGATGTTGCAGGGACAAAGAGGGACAGAGAGGGAGTGGTGTTAGTGGTCTGGGGTTGGGGGGTTGGTGGTGGGAGGAACAGATTATGCAGAAAACCACTTCCAGAGGAAGTGTGTTTTCATGCTGACAGCGTTCCTGCGGAGGCTGTTATGCTAATCTGCCCCCCTTGTTAAACAGTGAAGAACGTCCGCGGTGGAAGAGAGGAAATGCACCATGAAAACCTATAGCTCCGGCCAGCAGAGGGGGAGGGAGGGAGGGAGGATACAGTGCAGAGGAAGCACACAGGAAGCAAACACTGCATGTTTTTTATCCCTCCAATGCCAACGCTGCTGCACCCTTACCCCACTCTGACCCATCTGAGGGGGGTGACATCTTGTTTTCAGAGTGGATTGCATCCGCCCCCTCAACTCCTCCCCTCACACACACAAACACACACACATTTCAGCACCACATCAGATTTTACAGCTGGATGAAGAGCATCAATGGGAGCAGTGAGCAAACAATGGACACGGCGTCCAGGCCGGCACGCCAACCCAGGATTTCCTGGCTTACACCACAAAAAAAAAAGATTGCCCAACCCTTCCGGCTGCACAATAAACAACTCTTGTATGTAGGAAAAAAAAGAGCATGTTGGGAAATTAAGTGTTGTTGGTATCAGTTGGTTTGTTTTCGACTGTCACTGTGAGTTAGTGGCGGGGTCCGCCTGCAGTCTGACACAACACGGCTTAAAAAAGCAAACAGAGGCGGAATGAGCGGTGCCTTCATACGCGAGCACCACCCCGACATCAAACGCTCCCGATCTGACCCGATCCTCCCTTTCACTGTCGCATGAGCCTGCATGGAAGCTGTCAGGCCTCGTTAACGGAGAGACGCCCACCGCCAGCCTGTCTGCCGTCCCAACTGTCTGACCGCCCGACTGTCTGTCTGACTGCAGCTCTCTGTCTGACATCTCAACCCTCCGACTGACCGCCTGTCGCTGGCTTCCCAACGCACAACTCGTCCCTGAGGATGCGAAGGAGAGGAGCAAAGGGGGCATAAAAGGAGGAAGGATTAGAGAGACAGGAAGGGGGGAGGATGAAGGGGAGGGTGGAGGGGAGACATCGGACCAAGACGAGCTTAAAGTTGCTCCGTGAAGTTTTTTCTGCATTAGTTTGTTATGTGTTATGTGTTTGTTGTCAGGCTGCTGAATTCTGAACTGTTACCTGATTTGAAATATTGAGATTGTGTTTGTTTATCAGGTGTTTGTTAATTTGATTAAACCAGATTACGTTTACAGGTGTGATGAATCAGAGTCAGTTTAATTTATTGGATCAGGAAAATTTTGAACTCATCTTGAACATTTGGAAAATATAAATATATTTTAGTTTGTGTTTGTTTTATTCACTTAAAGCTGCAGTGCGGGACTTTGACAAGAGTTCTTTTCTACTTCTTCCATGTTCTCATTTCCCGGTTGTCAAATACAGACGCGACAGGTGTTCAGTTTGTTGTTTGTTGTTCTTCACTGCCAAGAAAACCTTATGCATTTTAGATCAACTAACAAGTGAGAGCAAGAGAATGATCGATAAGCTTGCCAAACCCCTGACAACGAGCTGAAAAATCCATAGTTTACCCATTCTTAAGAATACTCACGCTGACAATGCTGCTACAGTGTTTAGTTCAGCATGATAGCTTGCTAACAGAGTTTTTAAATTCAGCCTCAGGGGCGGCGGTAGCTCAGGAACCGGAGGAGTTCAGCACGGCACCCCGAACTGCTCCCAGCAACATGGCAGCTCTACCATCTCTCCACATTCACGCGTCTGTAAACTCTGCGTGTGCAGGATTGGATTTGATGTGTGAGTGTGAGAAAGTAATTACATTAATCAACATCAATCCATCCAACAGTTGCTGAGACAGTTCATGTCAAACTGCTGTCTGGAGTTCAAGTTCACCAAAGTCAGTACTATTCGGCCACCGTGAACCGGGTTTTATGGCCTTACTGATTAAAACTGTGACATATAAAACAGACCCTCACTCACTGTCCCCCTCAGTGCTGTGATCTCCTGAGGAGCAGAGAGCATCAGGGATCCCCTCATCCTTCCTGCCCTCCCTCCCTCTCCATCCCATCATCCTTTACTTCCTCCTCCTCGCAGGGGGACGTAAGCCTCTTATCAGCGGGCTTTGGGGGAAGCCGAGCGGCTCACAAACTGTTTAAAATGTATTGCTCTCACGAACACAACTTATCTCCCCATGATCATTACAGAGTTCTTCAAGTCAGACATTGTCTTCAGAAAAATAAGGAACGGAGGAAACCAAACCATGAAAGTGATGTATTTAATAGCCAAGAACACAGCTAAATTTAAAAATCCTGTCACATTTCTCAGATTATATCAAAGGAGTCATAAAACACAGCTGACTAACGCTGGTAAAAGAAAGTATAAATCTGCCCTTACAAGCTCGGTCTCGCCCCGGGGAGGTGAAAACTCTCCCTCGGAGAGTAACGGAGGCCGACAGAGGAGGTTTTTGTGCTGAAGGGAAACGAGAGAAGCTGCAGATTATCGGCACCAAAGGCAAAAAGATCCCCTCTTTCTCCAAACCCCCCGAGCAAGGAGCTCTTTTATCCCTTCTCATTTAAAACACAAAAGCTCTTCATGACTCTGAGCGAGAGGTGGAGTAAACTGGAGAAAAAAATCTTAATCTCGCTCTTAATTACAAACATAAAAAAAAATCATTTGAATTATGTCAAACATTTAAATCAAGACACAGGAAACTTTATTTAGAGACTCGGTTCAGAGGCTAAATACAGTCCTGATCAGACAGGAAGAGAGGAGATTAAAGAAATGTTCTTCCATTGTAACAACAGGACGTGTGATATAAAGGCTTTTAGTTGAATTCAACCTGATTCAACTGATGGTAACTCGCTCACTTTAAAGCCGGCACTGTATCAGTCAACAGCCTCTGTTTGTTTCAGCCAGAAATTCCTGATAAAAATTTCACGTCAGCTTTTCTCAAAAATTGGCATTTTTTGTGCAACGAAATAATCTTTTTTTATAATTTGTCACAAATCGAAGTCAACTTGTTCCAGTGGGAATAAAATCTGTAGCAGTTTGGTGATGTTTGAATTGGTGAAACTCAGGGAAACTACAGTATTTGGTTAAATTTGCAGAGAAGTTATGGTGATTGAACAAAATTGGGGGGTCCTGGTTGAATTTGTATCAAATGTTGCCATTTCATTAAACCCATCAGCGCCTGTTTTACTCGCGGTACTTACAAAAATACTTCATCTGAAATAGAAAAAAGCTCTCCTAAACGGGTGTTTCCTCCAGGTATTTCATTGTTATCC
>JAGRRF010011533.1:1187834-1207507 GCA_019097615.1 Morone chrysops | reverse complement strand
GATGCTCACGGTCTTTTCGGTTTTCATTTCGGTCGTTCCTGGCCAATGGTTCGAGGGGATTCTCGAATAGCAGTTAGCTCAGTGATTAGCAGTTAGCTCAGTGCTAGCTTTGGTTACTGTGTTTATGTGTGCTAACTCTAGCTACAGACAATAACATGGTGTTAATATACGGGCCAGAGGAAGGCACACTCTACATGTCTTTAGGAATTTTCTAGTTTATATTTTATGCTTCAAACTGCTTTCAAAACAGTGTCCTGACTAAATTTTGACATATACCAGATTGTGATAATCAATCAACATATATTCCTATTATATTAACTATAATCAAAATTATTCAGATTTTTAGCTTTTTTTAAAACAAAAAATATATAATTTCGTATAAATGAGATTTACTTACTTTAATTATAGAAATACGGGTCAAGCTTGGTGTTAATGAGTCAACTCAAACTTTATCAATATCAGCCCACAGAGTGACCACCCTCCGAGCAGGTCTCTCCCTCAAAGAGCCGAGTAATCAGCCAGATTAAGTTCACCTGGTCTGGTGGTTGGACTATATAGACTGGAGGCAATCGGATGGTCTCTCTCTCTATCTACCTATGCTTTCACTGTGTTTGGTTTGGTCAAATTTGTTTGTCTTTAGCTTTACTTTCTTTTAATTTTGTTAAATAAACACATCTTCATTCAGGTGTGTGCAGCTTTTGTGCAGCAGGTGTGTGCAGCTTTTGTTTTTAGGTTTTCTTCAGTGTTGACTCAGTGACTCAGCGTTTCCTGCAGCAGGTAGAAGAATGCAGTTTTTAAAGCCTTAAAATCAGCGGCTGGGAAAGAACATAAAGAACAATATTTACACTGCGATTATCTTTCTTCACGGCCGACAGGGACACAAAAACCCCTCCGTGGAGGAAACATCCACCAGGGAGTGGACCCCGGGCCTGTTCTGGGTCTGCCCCGGAGGGATTATATACCCCATCTGGCCTGGGAGCACATTGGGCTGCACCTGCACCTTAGTGCATTCAAACTGCATTTCAAACAGGAATATTTAGTATAAAATGTGACTCAGGAGCGCCAACCTTGGATACTGGACGTCACCTGTTTATGCTAATGTGCATCGTGGCCAAATGGGCCGCAGCCAATGACAAGAACACAGACCAGAGGACGACAGGGATCAATTGAATCCACTGCCTGCAGTAAATGGCACCCTGTGGCCCGCCGTGCTGCGTACGAGTGCAGAGAACGAATGCGATCAATATGTTCCTGTTTCTATACATACAGCAGCTGGTTAGCCAGAGGCTGAATGTGTCGGAAGAACAGTGGGAACTACAGACGATGCGTCCCGGTTTTGTGGGGACGAGAGCAATACTCTATACCGATGGTTTGTTTCCACTTCCATTCAAACTGAATTCAGTTCTGGATCCGATTGTTAATTTAATAAAGGGGCGGAGTGATGATTGACAGAGGAGCGTGATTTTAAAAGTCTAGTTTTGCTGCTGATTGGAAGATCGATCCAGTTCTGTCAGGACAGAATGAATAACGGACACTGACGGCTGCCTTTTAATAGTTACTGTACACAGCCGGGCAGATTTAGGAACTTCAGCGTTCATCACAAAGTCACACAGCGCTCATTGTCCTCATATCTGGCAGCTGAAATAAAACAGTGACTGAAAGGATCTGAATGGTGGACCTCAGTGAGAGAATAAAGAGGCCTTTGAGGGAAACAGCTGCTTCCACTTCCTTCCACTTCACTTCAACAGAAGGAAGGAGCAGTCTGTGACCTTATTCTCTCACATCTTTATCAACGTTACTGTTAGGGATGCACCGATCCTCTGTTTGCTTTAATATTATTATTATCATTATTGTTGATTTTATATGAGGCTGAAATGAACTCCTCTCAACAGGCAAGTATGATATGTACGTATGTATGCATTTAAGTCCCAAAAGGCAAACTGAGGTAAGTATAAGGTCAGAAAAACAGGAAATCCTGACTCAGTGACATATTTATATATTATATTCAAATTAAACAATGAACTCAGTAACTGCAGGAAGTTTGTGTGAAACCAGTGATTTGCATGAATTATGAGCAGGTTTTTAGGGAAGTTTTTATACAATTCTGTCTATTTTATGTATTTTTCTAATTTCTAACAATCAAACAGACCTAATAGGCTTCTTTTTTACAGATTTAGAGTTTCCTTCTCCCTGATGCTCGACTGTTGTTCTATGAGACAGTTTACATTTACGTTTCTTCACAGTGAATCTGTTGAGATATCGGCCTACTGTGTATGTTTTAAGCTTTCTAGCACACTTTAAAATCCAGAAGGCCTCCCGACCCCCAGGTTCTCTCATAGGTTTCGTGTAACACGGACGAGCTCAATGTGTCGGGGCTGTCATGGCAGAAACATTAAAATAACACACCTGGAAAATATTGATTTATGTAATTGTATTAATTAATATGTATTGATTATAATGTATAAAATGAATCGATATCAAACGAGTAGCTTGTGCAGCGTTTTCTGAGAGTGAACCAAAACAGCAAAGTTGTGGCCAACAAACATGAGTTTGTTTACTGACTGTAAAGCTCCGTCAGAGGAGCTGCAGATGTTCGTCTCATACAACGTCCTCATAAAAACATCTGTTACAGACGCTTTAGGTTCACTATCAGCACATAGAGAGCGAATCACCTGCAGAATACAGAGAACCACAGCTGTGGACATCCAACATGGCCGCCAGGGGATGTGACGCCTCCTCCTCCTCCTCTCAATGAATGAATGAATGAATGAATGAATGAAACATCACCGCAGCACTGCAGGCTGTACAGCGTCAGACAGATGGTGGTGTCACCAGATATCTGCTTAAAGATGTCGCCCTAAATCCTCTGCCTTCACACACACACACACACACACACACACACACACACAGGCAGGCAACCAGAGGTGTTTGTGTATTATGCATGGATTTATGGAGCCATAAACTACTCAAGATTAAAAGGTAGGAGTGCTGCTGCAGAGTGAGTGTGTGTGTGTGTGTGTGTGTTTTAATCTGGCCTGGCGGACTGAGAGCGAGCTCGGTGGTTATGTATGTGTCAGCAGCAGTAAAGCTCTGAATCAAACGGCAGCGGCTGATTGGTCGGCTGCAGTGAGACATTTATTCTTCGGCTTCAGAGAACGAAATCCAGCTGCTGAATGTTTCCGTTTGTGGCAGAAAAAGATCAATTATGAGCCAACAAGAACTGAAAGAGAGACCAGCCTAAAACATTTAGATTCTCTGGACCCTGGTGAACAAATATTAAAAGTAAAATATATTGTAAATATAATATATTTTTACACGCAGGCTTTACGGGTAGATTAACAGCGGGCTGAGTACATCTGGAGAAAAAAGGAGCAGCACTTAATGAAAATAACATGGGTGTGTTGCAGCCAGTGACACAGGAAACACTGCTCAGGCACAGCGGACAGAGAAAATGACCCTAAACCTACTTCAAAATCCACCACAGACCACCTCAGGAGACCCAGCCGAACCTCACAATCCACAGACTTTAACATCCTTAAACATCTGTGTGTAGATCTTAAAGAGCTGCAGGACGAAGTGTTTTGTGATGAAGAATGGGAATAAAACAGTGTATGGTGCCCAATCTATTTATGTTTGTTCAATTTATGAAATAAAAATAATGTATTGTGTTTTATGTTCCAAACCCTCGAGAGGCCGAGTTCCTCTCTCATCAGTGAAAAAACTGTTTTGTCAACAAGAGACCAAACCTTCCACATACATCCGTATTAAAATATATTTCTGAGGGCTGTGCGATATGCTAAAAACATAATGCAAATGTTAGACAGCAGCGTTGTAAAATGGGGGTTTATCTTACTCAGATTTTGTGCATATCGTGGTGTGTTCTTTATATACGACACACTCAAAGCACAATTTCATAGGTTCGCAATACGATTTTCTCAGTAGTTTTTTTCTTAAATCTGGAGATGAGATTTGTCGGTCAGGGACTCTGCAGCTCTACAGTTATAAAGTTGTTTGTCACATTTTACTGTCATTTGGATCTTGCATTTGGCCATATTGTGATTCCGATAATATTTCCAATAGGCAGTCCTAATATTTACAGTGTTTCCATACAGAGGCTTTACTCGGGTGAGCTGCCTGTATATATGATCTGCTCCCCTTCCCCCAGCAGAGTGAGAATGACGTTATAATCAGAAGAGGAGAGCGACAGACGATACTCAGATCCAATGATCTGACACTGAGCTGTACCAGAGTGTCAACATCCATTTATTTAATCTGTGGTTTCCTCCTCAAATTCATTAGTGTATGAACCCATAATGCTGTTTACACAGTGCATTACATTATGTGAGATATCATCAATGCTGTTAGTTAGTTAGACAAACTGCAGCTTTATATGGAGGAACCACTACGGTTGGACCAGTTCCTCTAACGGCCACTAGAGGCTGGCTCCAGCAGTGAGTCTCCATAAGGCCCCATAATAAACTGTCCAACATGTTAACAGCCTTCTGGTCTCGAGAGCTACTTTCTCTGTTCATGACGACTTTACAACTCACATGTTTAAATTATATTAAGTAAAAATACTTGTCGGTTAAACAAATTATTATATTTTGTTAATGTCGTCTTTCTGCAGCCACTAACCCGGGATACAGGCTGGTTTTAAGTCCTAATTTGGGGCAGATTTGTGACTCTAGCAGCTGATTTCACTCTCTAACCTCACACTGCTAATCTGTTAGAGAGAGCGGATGGTGGAGCTGAGCAGAAGTACACAGATTATGGTGAGTCAGGACGACATTAAGCACTGAGAAACGAGCGATCGCATTATAAAACATCTGTCAGCCTCGCTCTACACGCTGACTGACAGTTAATGTAGCATCATCTTACCTGCTCCCTGAAAGCTGTAACACTATCCTCTGTTAACTTCACATCATCACATCATCACAAAGTGAAACCAGCCGGCGGCATCGTGTATCCGGTTCCCGACGACCATCAGTCAGCCATGAGATCGATCTCCGGCTCGTGTCCGTATGGTTTCAGTCGCATCCCAACACGTTCACTGACGTTCAAACGCAGATAATGTATCTAACTGAGTGAGCTGAGTATTTAAATTAAGCGACTGTTTTCTGACTGATGGTCTAGTCGACTAATCCAGATTTAAATTTCTGTTCAACCTGGATATTGAATTTAACAGATGTGAGTTAACATGAAGACTCCTCACCACCGGGAGCTGCTTCTCGTTTCCGTCAGTTAGCATGAAGCGGACAGAACCCGACCCCGGCACTGATTTGGACCAGGAGGGTCCAACCCGGCTGGCTCCGGCTGACTGAAGCCTGCTGCAGGTGAACGAATCCTGACGCCTCCACTAACTGTTCGTACGGCTGAGTCATCTCTGATTTTACACTCACACACTGTGAGGAGGGTTTGTTTGTTTGTTTGTTTGTTTGTTTGTTTGGTGTGCTGACGTTACCTTGTAGCCCATGCTGTGTGGTACTGCTCGCTGTTGTTATTGTTGTCGTTGTTGTTGTTGTTGTTGTTGTTGCTTAGAAACGAGCTGCTGCCTTCAGGTTTCCCCTCATGGCCTCTGTGGACAGAGAGATGTTCACACTGTCAGCTGAGTGATGCACACACACACACACACACACACACTCACACACACACACTCACACACACACACACAGAGACACACATACACACTCACACACACACACAGAGACACACATACACACACACACACACACTCTAACGAGCTCCTGCAGAATCAGTCGCACTGACTTCGGGTTTGGTGAAATCTAAAGATCGTCACGATGAAAAGTTGTCATGAGCTTCACGTTTCGTTGAACGGCGTCTGCGTCTGCGGACGAGACGATCTAATAAAGGCAGGTCTCAATTAGAGGCCTGGTCTGGATTTTACAGAAATTCTTTGGATGTATAAAACCTCTTAAAGCTCACTGGGTCGCCTGAAATACAAGCTGATAAGTCCCCGATAAAGCCAGGGTGAGTTCAGTGAACAGGCTTTTATTAGGAGTTTTCAGTGTGCTGAATTTGAATGATCAGGATCACACGTGACTTTAAAAACCTCGCTCACACACAGTCATGTTATTTAATATTCAGTTTCTTCGATTGTGTTTTTAATGATTATCGCAATAAATCGCGATTCTCTTGGGCGGGATGATCGTGACATATCGTAGCAGATCCAATAACAGCCGATCTGCACTGATGACCAACAATCTGTCACACATTTACGTCAGCAGGTGGCGCTGTTCAGCGGGACACAGAGACGCTTAAACGCCTTCGCGAAGAGCCGGAAAGAAAAAACAGCGAGTATTTAGTAAACGCCATCGAAACATGAAGGAAGTGGTGCACGCCGGGAACGCCATACCACAGGACATTAACGGTTTCTGATCGGTGTGATCGGAGTTTTTATTGATGGTCTGAACTCCAACAGACAAGTTTTCATCTGTCCCACGTTCAGTAAACGCTCTGAAGTGTGGCAGTTATCAGTTTTATTATTGATTATTATGCACGTTGTTATCATCAATATTCTTTCATTGTTGTTTGTTAAAGATCTGAACAGGAGAAACAGATTAAATACAACATTTCTGTATTTCAGAATCTATAATTAACAGTTGATACAGAACATAAGAATTACTGAATTACAGATGATATAGGCCATCATCAGGGAGCAAAGTGACACAGGATCAGCACCGGAGCATGATGGGAACAAATGCACTGATCGATAGATAGATAGACAGATCAATAGATCAATAGATAGATAGATCGATAGATCAATAGATAGATAGATAGACAGATCAATAGATCAATAGATAGATAGATAGATAGATAGATAGATAGACAGATCAATAGATAGATAGACAGATCAATAGATCAATAGATAGATAGATAGATAGATAGATAGATAGGCGTGTTTTTACGCTGATCTTCGTTAACCTGTGGAAAGTGATGCTCCTCCGTTATCAGCCCGCCAACCGCCTCGTTCCTCTCGGATTTATCGTCGCTCCGGTACCGAGCAGGTTGTTGTTCCCGCCGCCATGTTTCCCGGTGAGTCCCGTGGGTCGCGGTCCCGCCGCCGCCGCCGCTGTCCGTCCGTCCGGTCCGAGGCCGCTGTCGGTGTCCGGTGGCATTTGTAGGCGCAGGAACCGAAGCGGTGAGTCTCTGCTGACGACCGGAGGCTGCAGCGGCACCGAGCGATAAAGCTAGCAGCGCGGGAATCAGACGCGTTTCCGTCCAGGTTTTCAGAATAAGAGCTTGGGTTTCTTCTTCAACTATGTAGGGTTAAAAATGGCAACATAGTTCACACAAAAGACCCACAAAGAACATATAAAACACTACTGACTAGGTTTATATTAGATTGTTCTATACTGTAATGTAGTGTAGATTATTATTATTACGTTATTATTATATTACAAGACAAGAATAACATGATTCAATTACATAAATCAACTACATTTTTGTAATAATAATCATACAGACTTAATAGGTTTAATAGGACAGATACATTATCAGCCAAAAATGGTAAATTTAAATTATTATAATTTGTCGTGCTAATTCAATTACAGCCGAGAAATTAATAATAATTTATTTATGCAAAATGAGTGATAGTCTTTATGTTTTATGAAAACTAAAGTTTATTGGTGAAGTTTTTATTGAACTTAAAAGTAATTTAATATTTGTAGATTCAGAATTTCTATTTTTTGTTGTTATTAACAATAGTAATTGAATATGAATCTATATTTGCTCACTACAGTTTGACCTGTCTTACCCTCAGGTCTGTAAAAACTACTTCTTTATAAAATACAAAAATGTGAAATTATTGGTTACCCCTACTAATATGACAAACTACACTGAAACTGTTGAATCTGTTTACATTTAACTTCATGTTTAATACAAATGCTCAGTGCATTCGTCCCACTGGGAGCTTCCACCTGCAGGTTGTTGGTCTAGCTTTAGTTGTCTTTTATTTTGAAGGGAAGGGACTGTCTTCCTGTTGAATGTGTGTAACGTGACGGATTTCTCTGCAGCAGCACCGACACGCAATCTCTCTGCAGAGGAGGGAAGATGAAGATCCACCGAGCAGAGAGCATCTGTACTGTACCAGCAGCCTTAATGATCGATCGATCTGTGATTGATCTGTGACTGTATCAGCAGTATTACCAATGCTGTCACTGTAATATCGATCATATTCTGATGATGCGACATCTTTCGGGTTTTCATGGTTTTTGTATCACCTCACTTTTATTATGTGTTTGCTTTTATTGCTGTACTGAGTATTACGGAGACCCTGAAGGGACATACGGGAGGAAAAATATTGGTGGGTGAAAAAAATAAATATATACTTTAGTTTTACCCTGAGAAACATATAAAACAATACACAGGGTATCAGTGGGGGAGAGAAAGAAATACATGGGGTGGAAAACAATGGGTGAGGGAGAAAATAAATACAAGGGTGAGGAAATAAATATATGGGGAAGGATTTTTTTTTATTGATGAATTGTATTGATTGTATTTAAATACATTCTTACAATTGCGTGCATACATTCAGACAACAGCAAAAACAGCAGTTCCCTGACCGGGAATCGAACCCGGGCCGCGGCGGTGAGAGCGCCGAATCCTAACCACTAGACCACCAGGGAAGGATACATGGCATGTGGTCATGTCTTTATTCATAGATGCCCAGACTGAGCTGAATGAAGTGATATTGATTTAAGGATGAACTCGTGTATATTATGTTAACTTTTACCACAGAACAACGTAGTGATCGGTTAGGTAAATATCCCTCAGCGCGAGCTCTTCCTCTCGTCCCATTGGCAGTTAAAGTCAGTTCATCTGCCTTTATTTAACCACTGATCTCTTAAACGGAAATAAGACCTCGTGGCGCAACGGTAGCGCGTCTGACTCCAGATCAGAAGGTTGCGTGTTCAAATCACGTCGGGGTCAAAGTTTTTATTATTATTATTATTAACGATATTTAAACAATTACTGATATTTGTAGAAGAACACAGTTAGAATTAGTACATTTATTAAAACATGAATAAATAATTAAATGGAAGAATACCATTAATGAATATATATATATAAATATATATATATATATATATATATATATATATATATAATTAAGAATATAAATAATCTACTAATACAAAAAGACAATAATATATACTTTAAGATATACTCCCTGGACAAAGTATATTATCTTTTCATTTGATTTATTTTTGTATATTTACTATTTATATTTGGTAATGCTTCACTTATTTATAAAGAGCATTAAAAAATCCTAAAATAAACACAGAAACAAATAATTATATGCATAAATAAAGTAAACATGTCTTCAAATGGTGTTTACAATTACTGAATCAGCTTCGTATCCTCGACAGCCTCACTTATAAATGTGCTGCTGCTTTTTGAGGCTTTTTAAAGACAGACCTACATTCTCTGTAACCTACTTCTGTCCCACAAAACCCAGAAACCTTCCACCACGTTGCTTCCTGTTCATGAAGAATATGAGTGAAACATTTAGTCTGAGGTATATTTTAATAAGTAAATGTTCCAGTGAATGTGTTATTAGCTGACATCTTTAATATTTGAGGAAACAGTCATGACAGCTGCAGAAATAAAAGCTTAAAATGCAAAATGTATTATTGTATACATTCTGTACATTAAGCAAATAAATAAAAACAAAAAAGCTCTACAGAGTGCATGCTGGGAAATAGATGGAAATGCTTCCACACATAAGTTACAAACAGAGATATAACTGTTCTTCCCTCGCACACTTCTAACAACACTGCAATGAAATAAATTCAGCTTTTACTTTTACTTGTAGCTTCTTTCGAACCGCTGAGCTAATAGCGAGGTAGAGCTGTCAGACACAGACGCTGTTTAAATATCAAACACTGAGCTGCAGATTAAATCAGAATCAGTTCAGTGAAGCCTTTTTATGTTTGGAGAAACTTTAAATAATTGATGTGTCTGGTTGGAGCAGCTTGTACTGCTGTCTGACACTGTGTTATTCTCCAAATGACCACCAGATGGCACCAAAGTAAAGCTTTTCCAAACATACAGGTGGTGATATTCTTCAGTTTCTTGTCAATAAATCCCATAAAAAGACCAGAAGACTAGATTAATGCGCCCTGTTACTACAGGGGCGTACTACAGTGAGCAGCGGTAACTGACAATTATTTTCTTGATTAATCGATTCAATCTTTTGGTCCATAAAATGTAAGAAAATTGTGAAAAATGTTTATCAAAAATGTTTATAAAATGGCTGATTTCACAGAAGGTGTTTTTAGGATCTTTCTTGCAATGACAGTTAAAATTGCAAATAAAGATATTCAGTTTACTAACAGAGGACTAAAGAAACCTGATGAATTTGTCATTTTTTCACGATCTATTTATAATTAAAATATCTGGTGATTAATTTAATAGTCGACAACTAATCGATTAACCAACTGATGGTTGCAGCTCTGAGTTCAACTGTATATTTGTGAGGTGTTTTTAAAAGAAGCTAACATGCTGATTTTGGTCTTTACGTGGGATTTTTTGACAAGAAGGAAAACACAAACATCTTTAAAGTCACAATTACATGTAAAACTATCTTCCACACTTTTGACTGAAATGACCAGAACTACCCGCAACAAATTAAGGAAGAAAAAAAAAAAGCTCTCAGAGACGACTTCATGGCGACTGTTAACACACACAGTGAATCCGCAGGCTAGCTGGTGCTGGACCGGGTCTCGTGGATGCTGACTCTCTTGCGGGTGTTGTCGCTGCAGCGCTCCAGGATGAGCTCGGGACTGGGCCGGGGAGGGATGACCGGAGCCTCTTTCTTCATCTCGCTCTCCGAACTGGAGCTCGACTGCTCGGGGATGTTGTCTGTGGGACACAAATAAGAAGGTCACGTGTGTTCAGAGTGGTTTTATGGGTAGATTGTTGTGCCAGTCGAAGTATTGATTTAGTTTGTTTGATTAAATTATCAACAAAAATAAAGCACTTGAAGTTTGGTGCAGATTTGATAAAGTACACTGAAGTTACGACAACCTTCTGTTCCATGGCGAAATTTCTATTTTCGACGCCACGCCGCACACACGTTGTTTGATGAAACCTCAACACTTTGATACCTAAAATAGAAGGCCTGGAAATGGCACCAAAATTTGATTCAATTCAAAATGGCTGACTTCCTGTCAGATTTAGGAAAATGCTCCAAGAGGATTTTTTGTACATCTTCGCACGATACATATGACTACCCATTTTCATACATGCCGGTGATTTGGTGTGCCAAATTTCACAAGTTTTCTAGCATGTTTACCCCCCAAAAGTGCGATCAACTGAAAGGACGAAAGGTGTTTTTTCGCACAATTATAAATAAACAACATATAAATTCATTAAATTCATAGCACATCATTATCAATGTCTTAAGGGTCTTCTGACTAAACTTCAGCTGGATCTGATCAACCGGCTCGGACTTGTGATGGCGGTTTCGTTACCCTGGTTCTTCCGCTCCCTCAGCGGTGACTTGGCGGCGTTCTTGGAGTTCCTCTGTGGCTCGGCGAGGCCCTTCTGCTGGAGGTACCGGCGGCTGTTCCTGCGGTAGACATCCTGGCTCATCCTACGCCGAGACTTGTTGTGGATGCTCTTTGCATTTCGGATGGTGGACCTGAGACAGAGAGTTGGAGCGGTGAGTGGAGGCTCCTCCAGCAATTGAGTTTCACAATGTTTCACAGTAGTTGTACTTTGTTACTTCCCCCAGCTGGATAGGACTCACATATAATGCAGGTGTTTTATGTGATGTTTTTAAAGAGAAGTGTTGGTTGCAGAAACGGATGCATTCATGAAATCACAAACTGGTGCAACCGAGTGTGAAAGTGTGGCACGCTTCCTCTTTTGTCTGAAGTGACTCAATATGGCTGCACAGGAACTTTGTGCCAAGCTGCATGTCTGAGTTTTATTTAAATGTTATTTTACAATCACTTTAAACTTGGCTGTTCACATTTCTGCTTTTAAACTCTTAGTTTTAAAGTACTAATATGGATCCTGAAATGTGCAGGAGTTCCTTACAAGCTGCAGCTGGTAATTAGAATTTCTGTATATTGATCCTTGTTTCCCGAAGCCCACAGCGTCCTTCCAGGATTTCTCTTTTGGGATTGTTGCGGTTGAAAATGTCTGATTTCATGAAAACTTTTCTAAAAAACGTAGATGTTTGAGGAATTTTTTTGCAGTTAAATTGCGGACGAAGAAGAAAATGAAAATGAAAATTCCTCTTTTTCAATAATAAATCATTAAGAATGAAAGGCAACGTGTTCCAGGGAGAATAAATCTACACTGTCAGACTTTAACTGGCAGCAGCCTCATCAGCAAAGTGTTACTTACTGTATTTTAGAATTACAGTTTATTACTAATAATAATTGCAGTTCATTACTGTATTATTTTAAATTTACAGCACAGTATTGTAGTTTAATTAGACAATGGTCCTTTAAATAAAAAAAAATATGCAAAGAGGAGCAAGGAATGAAACAAAGAAAAGAAAAAAAACAGGAAGTTTATTCAGGTCTAGTTTTGCTTCTGTTGTAGGCTACTGTCACATATTTCTATTGATATAAATATAATGAATATTTGAAAAGGAACTGCATAAAGAATATTGTCCTTTTTTAACTTTTTCATTATAATTATTATTATTATTATTATTACAGTAAAAATGTATTTATTTAAGTTAAATACAGGATACACTGTAAACCTGTACTCACTGTAAATAATATAAATAGTTGTTTCTCTAACAGTAAAACATATCTCAGCTTTTTTATGTGGTATTTTGTTTTGATGATAAAGACATAAAATATGGAATAAAACTACAACTTTAACTGTAAAGTACTAATATCCTTTTACTGTGATAGTAGAAAAGTTCTTCTGTATTTTGTACCATAAAAATAACATTTGTTTTTGTTGTAAATTTACAAGAATACAGAAATGAACTGCAGCTTTATTTCTAGTATTTCACTGTAATTCTAAAATAAAAACAAACTGTAAAAATACATCCACTTTGCTGACGAAGGTCTGCGGTCATGGAAGTGAGTTTGTTGACATATGGCTGCAACAAATCTGCTTTATTATTCTACATTTTCTCCTTCTGTCTGATGGAGATGTTTTTACAGTGTAATCTCTGACGTACCTGCGAGGTGGCGGTTTCTGTCCCTGCAACGCCGTCCTCTCCGCCTCGTACTTCTCTCTCTTACCGGCCTTGTGCAGGAACATGGAGGGAAAGTGACCGGTCTCGTCTCCTTTCCTGCACAACACGACATTAAACATCCAGATAAACTAATAAGTACAGCAGTATGAGGAGATATTACTTAATTAATTATTAATAATAACAATAATAAAAGCTTAAGTTACACAGTGCAAGGTTTAAAAACATTTCAGGAGGCAAACATAAAGTAAGAGAATTAAAATCATATAGACGTGAGGTAGAATTACAAAGAATAAAACACATACAAACAATCTAAAAGATACAAAATTAAGAGAATAAAATGATTAGCATGAGTATAATCAGCTATATGGACAATATATTTCAGCTGCTGTTTGGCCGATTTGGATAATATAGGAGTCGTCTTGGGGTTATTGAAGATGCTGAATCCATTTGTCACATTTTCAAAGATAAAAATGAACATTTAAACAGGAATTGGCCACATTTCAACTTTTGTTGGGCTGATTTTTATTTATTTGAGCGACACACAGTGACAAAAAGCTGCAAAGCGCCAACAGAACTGAAGAAATATTATGAAAGAAATATATAAGAAATAAACCAGTGACACTGAGCTTTCCAATGTTCTGTATTCAGCATATAAATAAACCCAAATTTACTCAAAATCAAACAAAAATCAGCCCACTGGGAGTTGTAACGAGCCCACTTCTTGCTATTTTGCATTGAAAAAAATTGAGAAATTGATTCAGCTTCCTCAAAAACCCCCAAAGATCTCCTATGATGTCTAAAATATTGGATTATGCTAACAGATCGATTAAAGCCTTTAACGTGTGCTCGGTGTGGAGATCGTACCTGACGACCCACCAGCCGTCCAGCAGCTTGTGAATGACCTCGATGGTTTCTCCGACCTCCAGAGAGATCTCGTCCTCCTGCTCGGCCTTGTAGGCTCTGACGGTGACGTGCAGCTCTCCTTCATAGTCTGGTTCGGCATCCTCGGACTCATCCGGACCGTCCAGAGGCTCCAGGTAGGACGCGGGAACCCAGCCTCGTTTGGACTCACACTGGCAGAACCACCAACCTGAACCCAACACAGCAGCTCAAGAACCTGCTCCCATCCATTAAAGATAAGTTATTGCGTTTATGTTCCTTTAACTCTTCTCACCGTTCTGGTTCTTCTCCACGATCTCCACCAGGTCTCCGGTGTGCAGATTGATCTCGTGTTTGGACGTCTTGGCGAAGTCTGCGATCACTCTGTAGGTGTCCAGTATGATCGGGCCCGAAATCTCTGAGAAGCAAAACACAATCATCAGTTTTCACATCAGGAAACGACAGCGACATTCACAGGAAACTAATCTGGACGAGTGACCCTTCATAAGCCCCGCCCCTTTCTGATCTGTGCTCCAATCACAGTGAAGCAAGCCTCGATATGCTATATGCTAAGCTAATCTATGTTGACTGATCTATGACAACCAAATTTTAAAGATGGTTAAAAGATAAAAGAGATGAATATATAGTCACAAGTTAGCTAATGTTATTATCTGTATATTTATTTAATCCAGCAAACATATATAAATGGCTTTTAGAAGCTTTAACATTAATAAAGAGGTTTTAAAGTGACTCTTACCGGACGCGTTGCCTCTGGCCAGCTCCCTGGACACCACGAACGTCTCGTTTCTTTTCAGCCTTTAGAGAAAATGATCATTTCTCATTTATTCTACATGTCAAACTGCAGTTATTGGTGATAAATATTCTTTCTCTCTCTCCAGTGGAAGCAGACGGGATGTACTGACGTGTTTGCGGCAGGCGGGTTTTCGTCCTCTGGTCGGACCTTGAAGAAGTTGGTGAGGTGTTTGCAGCGGGAGATGTGAGCCGGCAGGTTGATGAGGCAGTGGCAGTACTCCACCAGCGTGGTCTGTCGGGTTTCTGTCGACTTCTGGCTGTCCAGCCACCGCGGCGCTGAGGACGCAGACAGCCACAGAGATCAAAATACGTTTCTATGATTAAAATACAGTTTCTAGCTTTAAGTCTTGGGCTTTTTAATGTTTAAATAAAGATATTGCTATTAAAATCTCGTTCTGCGACTTTGGACAGGTGGAAATTTCCAGCCCTTTGTAGTTAAACTGCTGTTGCATCAGGACTGAGGTTGTGTTGTAATGGAGGTTTCACAAGTGGAATGTGTTTAGTTCTGTTTTCATGAAAACTGAACAGGAACAGAGAATTAGCACAGACCTGTTTAGTATTCATGAAAATTAAAAAGTGAAGGAAGACTCCCTTTTAGGAGGGAAACAGGAAGTGCATCACTAATGAGGGCTCGGTTCCTCTCTCTCTTCCTGGACGTTTGGGTTTCTGTCTTTTCTTAGCGTTTGTTTTCTTTGTTCATTACACTTCACTGTACTGACTGACATACTTTATATGATCGTTGTTTCACAGTGAGAAAGTGAAAAGATGTTTTATTATAATATTAAACTATTCTTTTAATGACTTTTGTACAGTAATGCTAGTTGTTAACATGAATATACATGCTAACATTAACCCGAGCAGGCTTTTATTTCTGTCTCTGTCAGCTGTTTCCTGTAAATGAACCTCTTTGCACATTTGTGATTTCAGCCTTGTTGCTTCAACAAATTCAAAAAAGAGAAGTGGGATTGACCCACATGTGTTTGATAACCACAGGTGCTTCCTGAAATAACATTACAGCATCGGGGGGTTAACTGAACGGACTCAGTGAATTTATATTTGGATTATCTTTTAATACAAGTCTGTGATTCTGCAGCTCACTAAATAAATAAATAACTAAGCAGAACGACATCCTATAAAACCAAAATGCAGAAACGAGAGTTGAGCAGGACTATGACTCTTTTACAAACTGTTTAACATAATGAAACTTCTTATTGTTTTTTACCTGGTAACGACGGGATGATTCTGTCCTTCTTCTCTATTTGACCGGACTCGATGGGAAACATCTCCTTCAGCGATTTCTGTCACAGAAACACAAAACTTTTTATTTGAATTGAAGGTTAATTATTATGAATCAGGGTCAGACATGATGTTATAGCAGAGCTTTTATTTTGTAGTGCAGCAGGAACTCACGTGGAAGGTGTGGATCTCAGGATACGTCCTGTAGATGAGCTTCTCTGTGAGGTCGCTCCATTTCACCATCAGCATGTACACCTGCACAGACAGTACGACATATTCCACTCAAACACACTCACATTCTCAGCTTACTCCAGAAAGATTGTCTCTAGATTTAAAGATTTGAGCAGGATTTGGGTTTGTAGAGTAAAAGTTTTGAGCCTTACGTAATGCTGACTCGGGTACAGTCGTTTCTCGAAGCCCAACAGCTCCACATGCCTGACGTAGGTCTCCTCCATACTGAGATACAGTAGAGTCCAACTGACAGCAAAGTGACGGACGTGGGCCTTATATACTCTGTGTGTGTGTGTGTGTGTGTGTGTGTGTCTGTGTGTCATCAATCAGTTCCTCTTTAACTTCATCACAGAGAAAAAGAAACAAAAGATATTGTTTCACTTGTATTTTAATTTTAAATTTAAATTTCATACAAACAACATATATTTAGCACAAAATCTAAATATATAAAAGATATATAAAAGATCAATTGTACAGTTTAATATATATATATATATATATATATATATAACATAAAAAAAATCACTAGCTGGCTACCCAGTCAAAAATGTTTTAGTTAAGTTAGCCAGCATTTTGTGTGTGATTTAGTGAAATGAAGCGGTGTATTTGCTGATTGCGACACCCTCTCCTCACCTTCTCATTCCAAGCACGTAGGAGAAACTACGATGTCCGTGATACTTCTTTCTAGAGCGAGTGCTGGGCGTTCAACATGGCGGACTCCACCAGAAGAGGAGCCGCTCCCTCTGTAGATAAAAACGTTTAATTCTGAGATAATAAAAACATAATTATTATTATTTTCAGGTGATTATTCACTAATGAAAACGTACGCATGAAAATTATATTTCTGACAAAAGTGAGTCACTTTCATCTTTTAACTTTCTTAAATATTTAATCTACATTAATCGTTAACTAGTTAATAACTAACTAGCGATGAATGTAGGTTAGCTAGTGTTTTGTTCACATTAACTAACTTAAGATGTTCCTATATGTGTCACTTTCATCTTTTAAACATCTTCCAAATGTGGTTGTCTTTCCAACATAGATTAGCTTAGCATAGCATTTATAAGTACAGGAAAGTTTCTCAACTGTGATTGGAGCGCAGAGCAAAAAGGGGCGGGGCTCAATTGTTTATAAGGATAAGGGAGGAACAACAAAAGGTGCTTTCACAGGATACGTCAGTCCTGTAAATATTCTCTTTTATTCAGTTGCTCGAATGACAATTAACGAGCTTCCTGTTTCAGTGCGACTTTCAGTTGTCAAACATGGAAATGGAGAAGTTATTATTTTAGGAATCAGTTCAATATTACACTACAAGAACATCACTTCCATACACAGCTACAGTTTGTTAATACAGGCAACAATTTATCAATCACACAAGAAACACAACAAAATAAAAAAAAACAATAATACATAAACACAAGGACAATCAGACAAAAGGGCAGGAGTACATAAAAAATGATATGTGTGTAGGTGAACACGGTTTGTTATTGTTCTGATGAGAGAGAAAATGAAATACTGTACGTTTAATTTAATAATGTCACATAACTGGAGACATTTCATATAAAACTATAGTAACTATATAGTAGTTTTATTTTATTGTTAATATTTCAGGAGGATTTTAGATGCAGAAGTTTTACAGCAGGGACCAGAACCAGCAGAAGTATATTATATAAGCTTTAAGCAGTAAACGGGTGAATTTAAAGAAATCTTGAAGTGAAGAATCCCCCTCAGAAGCGTTTCTCAACCGTCCAGACGGGGAATCACCGTGTTGATTTCACTCTGTGTGCACACACTGACTCCATCCTTCCTTCCACACACACCAACACATCATTATATTTCTGTGGCAACCCTCCTCGTGTGTCTCTCCGCGGGCTTTCAGCTTTAACGTGTGATTTTTTCCAAAACTTTTGCAACAGACGAAGAGGAACAAAAACAATCCCAATCAACCCACACGGCTAAACTTCCTCCACGGCCGCCACCGACCAACGTTTGGTTTCTTCATCTAGAATCTGAAGTGGTCACCAGTGCTGATGATGTAAACAAACAGATCCAGTGGTGTTATTTACGGTGAAGGTGTTTATATTCGGAGAAAGCAGATGATTTTCCTCCTGAGAGACATCCAGAGTCACATTACTGTCACTGAGAGAGCAGCTGATCCCTCAGTGTTGCTCCATCCTACAACCCAGCCGCTGCTGCCGTATATAGCAGTGTAATCCTTTTTAATGTAATGAATCTGAAACAGTGAGCAAGTGTTGTCCTGAACTGTCGAGAAAAACGTCTGTAAGTAATTATTATGAGAACGTTTCTGATTATAACGACTTAGTATCTCAAAATAATGAAAAACCTTCTCAATATTTTGACTTGTTCGCTCAAAATAATCAGAAACTTTCTCAACATTTTAACTTAGTACATCCAGATAATTACTTAATATCACAAAGTTTCTCATTATACTGATTTACATAACTCTTTTTTCACCACATTGGCAGGAATGAGCTTCCATAAAAACCTGTAAAATTACCAAAATAGAAATAATTACAAAAGTATTAACGACAATATGTAATTAAAGTTTCTGATTCTATGTGACATTCCCAACCTGCGGGTCGGGGCCCTCCAAAGGGTCAGCAGATAAATCTGTGGGGTCGTCAGATGATTAATGGGATTTGATGTGAAACATCTTTTATCCATCTGATGAATGTGGGCGGGGTTTAATGAATGAAGACTGTGACTCATATTACTGTATTTCTTTATTATTCTGCTTTAGATGTTATGTTACATCTTCTCCATCACTGTAAAATCACGTAAACGTCAGAATAACGTAGATTTGATCATGTATTTTTTGGAAAACGTCATCACTGTAGTATATGGTAGTTTCCGTAGTGTAGTGGTTATCACGTTCGCCTCACACGCGAAAGGTCCCCGGTTCGAAACCGGGCGGAAACAGTAATTTTTTTTACCTTCAGGATCAAATTTATCAACGGGTCAAACCTCCTTTCCAACGTTCAGTGAGATTTATAATTATTTATAGAATCGCTTATTTATTTTAACCGTTAAATACAGTATAGTATAAATATTTACTAGTTTTCAACCCCGCTAAAAAATAAATAAATCGATTTTAGTGATCATAACTGTAGTTTTTTTATGTGTAAAACAGTCTAACTCATGTTTATGTAGGTGAGTTCCTTTCAAGTAGCTCTGTCAATCAGTAACTCAAACATAGAGCCATTTAATGCGCCATGTTGTATTCATGTGTTCATACTGTAAACTGTTACAATCAGCGTACAGTGCACCAACATGACAGGTTCCTCTATGTTCCTGAACGCCA
>JAGRRF010011533.1:1177321-1187824 GCA_019097615.1 Morone chrysops | reverse complement strand
TATCACGTTCGCCTAACACGCGAAAGGTCCCCGGTTCGAGACCGGGCGGAAACATTATTTATTTTCCTCCAGAACGTAATAAACCCTCTAATAAACGTTATAACAGTTATATTATTGTAGATAAACCCTCTAATAAACGTTATAACAGTTATATTAATGTAGATAAACCCTCTAATAAGCGTTATATATTAATGTAGACGTTGCTTCCCAGTGCTTTCTGGGCAGATCGGTCCGTTATTGATAATAATAATATGTGATAGCGGAATTTGTGATGCGTCCGCGAACGCAACGTTCAGGGGGCGTTTACGTGCACGTCGCTGCCGTTTGGCGGCGTGTTGCACCGGTAATGAGGAGCTGCAGTGTTTAAAACTTCATGTCCTACTCGAAAATAAGAAAACTTAATTTACACATTCAGGACATTAATCAGAGCAGGAAGAAGAATTCTGGCTCTTTAGCTCTTGTTCAGATATTTATTGAGGTGTTTAATAAATGAGTTGCCAGCTATAATTATCAGACATACATCAAACAGCATTGTTGTTGTTTTCTTTGCAAGAATTAATAACAGAAAACAAAATAAAGCAGTGTAAGGTTAATACATAGAAAATGATGCAGAGGCAGCCTGATGTAGTCTAAGCTAGGTCTGACAGACTGGCCTGAAACCAGAGAATAAGACAAAGAGAGGAACAAATAAATAAATAAAGATATAAAAAATAAAGTAAAGATGATAAACCTTTTGGATTAACGTAAAATGAGGGTTTGATTCATACAGTCTCTCTTAGACAAACTGAAATATACACTGGTTTGGTGTCCTTTATGCGTTTGTGCCAGACAATGTGAATGAGGTGCTAACAAAAAGAAAACCACAACAGCCCAAAATGACAGAAAACAAGAACATATAAACAACAATAAATAAATATAATGAAGCCTTTTACTGTTGTAGCCGCTCACATCCATTAACACAGGGTCACAAGACAATCTGAGGGTAACAGATCTCTGACACATGACACCGGCCTCTAATAGTCACCGATTGTTGGGTCACGAGCCCAAACACTGCTTAATCATATGATTTAAAAATGTTATTCTGAAAGGTCACTACAGCCGTCAGAGAACTGTCGGTATATTATTACTCTGTTAGCTGTTCCCTCTCAAACTTGGACAGCTCAGTTGATACCACTGACTACGTCTGACTGACATCTTAGTGGTGAAGGTTGTGTACTACATCACATCTCAACTCTGCAGATTACATTTGTACAGTTTATGATGCAAAGTGTCCCATTGAACTCTGATGTTCCCAATTATTTAAAGTAACACAATGATTGTGTATCAGCTTGTTAATGGAGCCACAAAGATTTGCTCTCTGTGGTTGTGCAGTAAATATATATGGATTTGAGAGGCTTGTACGGTCTGAAATATCTACGTTTTTTGGAAATGGGTTTGTATTAGGTTTTAGATTTCTATCATTTATTCTAGCATTACATTTATCTGTACTTTGTTAGTACTGACCACAGTGTGTCTGTCTGATTTGTAGTCTTGTTTAACTTTTCTCTCATCTAAAAAAAAAATTAAAATAATTATTCATTTAGATCATAATTGCACTGAACATATAAATGTTTAAAATAATATAAAACGCCAGAAGAATCAGGTTTAGGGTTGTACTGAATTAAGGTACTGACACCTTTGTGTGTCCGATTCAGGCGCCGCCCGTAACAAACTATTTTTTCATTATCATTTAATGTTCCAATTATATTTTATGTATCATTTAGGGACTATTGCAGTTCGTGTCCAGTGCATCACCATGACAGTTTCCTGTATGTTCCTGAACGCCGCATCCTCACGGAGTTTCCGTAGTGTAGTGGTTATCACGTTCGCCTAACACGCGAAAGGTCCCCGGTTCGAGACCGGGCGGAAACATTATTTATATATATGCTCCAGAACGTAATATAAGTCTTTAATAAACGTCGTATTGTAATTTAGCCGTTGCTTCCCGGTGCTTTCTGGGCAGAACGGCCCGTTGTTGATAATAAGATAATAATAATATGTGATAGCGGAATTTCCGATGCATCAGCGAACACAACCTTCAGGGGTGTTTTATTTAAAGGTTTTAGAGTTATAAATACTGATTAACATACTGCTCTGTTAACTGACTCTGACTCCGTGTTCTGTCTTTACTCTCAGACTGAGAAGATGTTGCAGTGAAGCAGTAACAGCAGCTGACACAGCTGGGAGTGTTTCTGGATCCAGTTCCTGACACAGGGCTCTTAACAGTTGGATGTCAACATGGACAGCATTGATGAATACATCTGGGAGCGGCGCATCCACCATGGGGTCAGACGCCAGAAAAGCTCAGTCCCGTTCCCAGAGTCAGTTAAAATCAGGCTGGAGTTCAATGCGGCGGTGGCGAGGAAGGAAAAGTTAGATCGGTGTCTTTTGACGAACGCTGTGATGCTGGAGCTTTGGGATTTCGCCAAAACGGTGACAAAGTCGGAGATGTATTTCTTGTTCGAAATGCTGGAGTTCAACTTTGAACTCGGGTTGGACATGGACAGCGACAGGCGGTGCTACGAATACACAGCACGTGTTCACAACAAAATAAAGCAGCTGAAGGAACAAATCAAGATGAAACCTCACAGGTGGAAAGAAACATTTACACTACCAGATCTAAATGCTATAATGACGGGGGAAGGGAAGGCGGAACGCTACTACCCGAAAAGGAACAAAACCGTGGATATTTCCGTCCTCACTGATGGCAGCAAGAACAGAATGTCTTCAGAAGTTCTGAAGACGGAGAGTAACGGAGCCACAAGCAGTCAGCTCATTATAAAGAAACAAAGAGGAGTTGGACCAACAACTGATGCTTACCCTTTCTGTTAAGAACTTGGTGTGAGTCTGACCGTTCAACCAGATGACGCACCCAGACAGAAACTAGATCCAAACCTGGTGACCAACGGTGTGATGATGGAGCTGTTTCACTTTTCCAAAGGGCTTTGCGGAACACAGACTGGGATCATTCACGACTTGGTCACAGCAAACTTCGGTCAGGAGTTGGATAAAACAATATTCCGTACGCAATTAACCAGGCTGATGGAGCGAAAATATTCCTGCCCAACAGTGGAGGACAGGGAGGCTTTCCGAAAGGAGGTTTTCAAAGTTGAGACCAAGATACGGCAATATAATGCTAAAAAGAGAAAAAGACTTGAAGTAGATCTCCAAGAACTGGAAAGCCTCACAGTGTCTGGTATGAGAAGTAGATCGCAGAGGATCAGGTACGATGAGGCAGAAGAAACCTGGCAGGATGGCGACCTGTCGTACATGTGTCCGGTTGACTTTGAGACAGAAATGCAGACAGGGACGGAGGCTGGATCAGAACAAACAAAGCTCAAAAGTTGTTTGACAAAGTGGTCAGTTTCTGTGGATGTAAAGCAGGAAGAGGAGGAAGTTTTTGTCTCTCCGGTGCAGCCACAGACTAATGACCACCTTCGTCCAAAGACTGTAAAACCGGTCTCAAATCTGTTCACTGAAGATAAAAATGAGGACATCAATGTAAAAACACTGAAACAGAAGTTGTGGACGAAACGTGCCGCTCGCTCGAAACAAATCCTGAAGTCTATCAGAGTTCACGACATGTTTGCCCGCTGCAGAGACATCGGTTTAGACTTTAATGTTGGTTCAGGCAACAAACAGAACCTGGACATACGACTTATCACCAACTCTGTGTTGTTGGAGGTTTATAAGTTTGCGATGGCGATGTCAAGGAGTTTACACAGTTTCTTATATGATGTTCTGAACAGCAACTTTAACCTTGTCCTCCAGGATGATCTGCATCGCCGCAATTTTATATATTACATCATAACGAAAGAGAAGTTTCTTCAGAACCACCCTAGGCGGAACGTGGAGTTTCTGAGCAGTCCCTTTCAGTTCCCTGAGGTTTACAACATGGTTGACGTGACCAGCTACTTCCAAATCGGCCAGGAAGTCAAGACGGAGCAGCAGACAAACTGCTATTTACAATCTACAAGCCAGCAGGCAGATACAGAGCCTTACCCGTTCTGTCAAAAGTTGGGTGTCAACCTTTGGTTGACAGACGAACGTCCAGCGAGCCAGAAGCTTGATCTGACTGAACTGACATCAGGCGCCATGTTCGATATATTCTGCTTCGTCAGGGAGCTGTGCAGAGCGGTTAGCGAGATGGTTAACGACATCCTTGAGCACAATTTCGATCTCGATCTTCAGAGCGGTGAGACAGAGGCCACACGGGTGATGGTTGGTGACTCAGAAGAACTGGAGAAAGCAAACCACATTATCAAAGGTAAATCGGTGGTAAAACAAAGTTGTTCCACTGAACGGTCACCAACAGCTCAGTGCGCAACCACCAACTGGCAACGGACCTCTGAAGCATCTGGATCCAGAAGACGTGAAGCTGGAAAGAGAAATGGAGGATTTTAGTAAATATTCTCAAGAGGTGAACAGCTATCACATCTGCAAAGAAATAGGATTGGAACTCGACGTCAGCTCCAAATCAGAATCCAAAACAAAACTTGATTTGCGAGTGCTGACGAGGGGAGTCCTCTTTGAGTTGCACCGGTACATAGGACAAAACTGTAAGCGATACGTTCCCGCTCTGTACGAGATTCTGGATTACAACTTCGACCTGAGCTCTCAGAACCATCGGAAGGTGGAGTTCGCCTGGACCTTAACGATAATTCGGACATCACATTTGTCAGAGAACTGAAGCCCGTGGACATAGAAGTGGAGGTTGAATAGAGTCGTAGCTCCTGTTTTCACTGTAGAAAATCAGTGTTCAGATTAAGTTTCATTTTGTGTTGATTCTGGTGACCCCTGTGGACTGAAGTTTTGTTTAATTGATTTCAAGGGGAATCGGACCGATGGCAGGCATCAAGAATAACTACATACATATTCTCTCTGATGATCTTTTGTTTTGGTAAACTGTTACTTATGGGATGTTGCCATAATGTTATGACCACCTACCTGTAATGAGCCTCATTAAAAGGGAAGCCAATACGAGCCCTATTGGTAGATGATGTGTCAATAGAAACTCCTGGAAAACGGTTTCTTAAAAAGAGATCTGCTTGTTGCTACATATGTACGTGTGGTCCATGTATGTTTCTGTTAATGTGTTAATGTTAATGGCTATGTAGCACACCGCGGTCTGCAGAGTGGAGTGGTTGGTTTTAAAGCAGCAGAGTTGGTTGGTGACGAAAGCTGCCTCCAGATCTGCCAAGAGCAGAATTCAACTATTCTGCACAATATGTACAATTTGATTATTTGGACCTGAATCAATCAACAACACTAGTAAACACCAACACACACACACACAGGTCTTCAGTGTTTAGATAAACTCCTCCCATCTTTATCTTCCCACATTCGTCACGTAAACACACATCAGCTGTTATTAAACGCTAAAAACTGTAGTGAGGCAGGTGTGTTTGTACCACCGCCTTCAGACGTGCACCAAAAGCAGCTTAGTACAAGCTTTATGTGACGAGGTTAAAGGTCAACGTGTCCTTGTTTTGTTGATGTTCATATTATGTGAAGAGATGGAAGCTCCTGTCACAATAAGCAGATGAATGTCGGCCATTTTGTGGCTAATACATTTATATTTTCAGTACAAACATACATGTGGAGGAAAACACGTGTTCTGGCGTCTTCTTGTTTATATTTTGTTGTCAGAACTTTTCTAACTACTGCAAATTAAAACTGTCTTTAATGTCAGGTGTTTTTTTTCCTTATTTCAGCTGTATTTTCATTATTTAACAGATTTTGCAGCTTGGTTTGCTCATAAAACCTGATTAATTGAGTCCTTAATGTTTCAGGACTAATCTAAAATCAGCAAATAATTAATTAAAGCTACTGTGAGTAGTCGCTCCCTAACTGCTGTTTTAGCAGGAAATACATGTGGTTTCTGATTCTTGGGAACGTCCAGACTCGAGTGGGTTCCTGAGGAGGAATAATGGGAAGAAGACATTATTAAGTTAGGAACCTGGAAGCTCCATAAACTGCAGATTTAACTTTAATGACCAGAGGCTGCAGAGGGCCATCATAATAACAATTACACACTTTTCCCCGTTCAGTATAATTGATTACATAACTAATGCTGTACATTTAAAGTAAGTTAATGAAGTCAATTTGTATTTAAATGATTCAATTCAGATAGTGAAAATAATTAAATGAGACTCATTAACTTGATTTAATTAGCAGTGAATAGATTAGTTCATTCTTTCTGTCATTTCCTTCCCATCATGCTCTCTGTTGTGACTCATTCGTCACCTGCTGCGAAGACGGTTTCTCTCAGTTTGTAAATTAAACAGGTGTCACTAATTAGTTGAACAGAAAACAGGATTCTGTGATCAAATAAACCGGATTTCCATCAGCGTCCACTAGATGGAGCCACAGGCGTCTTATTGATCCATTGATCAGTGAACTCGTTAAAGCATTAAAGCAGCAGCAACAGTGTAGAAATGAAACAGAAAGTAAAAAGCACAAAATGATTTAAAGTGTTAATAGAAAAGAAAAATATATATAATATCTCTGTCTGTCTCTCTCTCTGTCTCTCCCTCTCTGTCTCTCTCTGTCTGTCAGTCTCTCTCTCTCTCTCTCTGTCTCTCTCTTTGGTTCAGTCTGTTTTACGGAGCAACCAGAGCCTGAAACACAGGGGACTGAATTAAAAACGGGCCAAATCACAGTAAATACCTGCCTCTCTCGCACTCCACACTCACTGTGAGTGAGTCAACCCTCAGACACACACTCTCTCTCTCTCACACACACACACACACTGATTTTACTCTCTAAACTTTATTTTATCCACATTTTAAATGTTAACATTTAAAAACCTGAGTTTGGGGAGAGAAGAGAAGAGAACAGATTTACTGATGTACTTTTATTACAGGTACATTATGACACCTGCTGCACTTCTTGTTTTATTTACCGCCTCCACTCCACCAGAAAGACCTAAAAATACAGAATAAAAATAGGAGCTGGCAGGAGTCTGACATCAGTGTCACATTACTGCAGGTGGGGAGCAGCAACGTCCTGCTGCTCTTTCTTTACACTGAAACAGGCTTTAAACAGATGTTCCTGTTCCCCAGAGGAGGAATCCTGTCGAATTCTGACTGTTCCTCTGGCGCCACCAGCAGGTCAAAGTTGTAACTTGTTAAATATCTCAGCATCGGCTGGGCGTCCATAATGGAGGAAGAAGTTTTCACTGATGTTACGGAAAATTCCCATTTCAGGAATATCGCTCAGAGCATGAAACTTGTGAAAAGTGCAAAAGTGTTTGGTTTGATTCTTATATTCAGGTGATTAAACACTAAAGATGCCTGTAAATATTATATTTCTGACAAGTTGAATTAAGTCATTTTAAGTGACACTGACTTCATTTAGAATTTTATTTGTGTTGTGAAAAAAAGTATTTAAGAATGTTTTTAAATTAACCAATTAAGTTTATGTAACTTAAAATTGTTGATGTGAACGGTTTTAACAGTTTTTTCTGAGTTAAGATAACTGAACACATTACAGTGTATTATTTAGTATTATTATTATCTACATTATTCTAATACAGCTTGTGTTCAGGTCAGGGTGATTTACCGGAACAGAAAATAATAAATCATGGAGAAGTTATGGTTATAATGACCTCACCTCATCTGTCTGAACACACCTGGGTTCATTATGTGTGTGTGTGTGTGTGTCTGTGTGTCTCTGTGTGTGTGTGTGTGTGATATTGGTGCAGAATGTGTATCTGACATACAGTACAAACTGAAACAGAAAAACTCACCTCCCCAGGCACCGACGCTCTCCGTCCCCAGAGTGCCTCATCTGCACTGACATATGGACACACACACACACCCACACACACACTCATCACCTCTCCAGCTACTCTCCCACACACTCCCCACTCATTCTCACCCTGATTCATAATCTGCTCAGAGACTCTCCACGCTCACCGCAGAGCTGTGACATAATCCGGTGGGACCAATGTCTGTCTCTCTGCAGCTCGTCCAAATATTTAAAAAAAGAAAACCTTTATTCGCACAGCGACAGTGGCTCAGTCTGCCTCGCTGCTACCTGCATGCAGAGCTCGTGGGATTTAGGGATTCACTCCACGACATCTGCGTTTCACTCACATTTACAGACGTACATCCTGACAGTTTACAGCAGCAGCCAATCAGCAGCTGTCAAAGCTTTCATTTATCATTTTCACTTCATCCTCTAGAACTTAAGAATGTGAGGTCAGATCTTTGCTTCCTCCTGCAATGTTAAACATCATCAGGAACATTTATTTTAACAAATGAATCTGTGATACCAGATTTCAACCATCTCAATGACCACTCAAATGTAATATAATTTATTTTTTACTTTATTTTAAATTCTTTTTCATTTTTTCATAGTACATGTCTGTATAAGTGTGTGTATGCAGTATATATATTCTCAAAATGTACTTATTATTTATATATTTATTTTCTTTTATTTTGGAGGGACAGTTGATGAATGCTTGTATATTTATGTTAAAATGATTGAAGTTTATTAACCTATTATATAATGGCAGAAATAAGAGAATAAAAGACAATTCTATAAAATGTTTCTAAAATGATCAGTAAAACTCATGTGTGATCAATATTCACACACAGTGTATCAGCTGTTCTCTACTGTTATTGTTATTATTGAATATAATATGAAATATCTATCTATATAACATATAGTAAATTACTCTGACAGAAATGAGGTTCCACTGGTTAGGGTCATAATCTATAATCTGATCACGTTTTGACTTAATCTGAAAGTACCCACAGCTGTCAGATGAACAGGGGAGCATAAAGTGCAATATTTATATTTATATATACATTATAGATATATAAAGAAGCACAAAATGGAAACATTCAAGTAAAGTAGTTCAGATTAAACCCACAGACGACCTCTGGAGTGAGATCATACCGCCCCGCTGAGAGACGGACTTTCTAATATCTGCACTGACATGAAAGGAGCGTATGAGTGGAGATGGCTTCATTTCCTCCTCCTCCTCCTCCTCCTCCTCCTCCTCCTCCTCCTCCAGCGTGGCGAGCAGCCTGTAAGGAGGTCAGGAGTCAGCATCTGTCAAAGCTTCCCCACAATATCCCCATAAATGATCAGCGGATCATTTCAGGGAGAGGAACTGCAGAGAGAAAGAAACAGACAGCTGAGTCCAATGTTTTTCATCTGACGTTCCAACTCATTAAATCTGTATGTTAGTGTCCTCGGGCTGCTAGTTACTGTGGTTACGGCGAGTTGGCTGATGTTTTTTTTCCGTGGATGTAAGTTCATCGGCTTTGTTGTCGGCGCCGAAGCTGGACTGCGGGCAAAAGAACAAGAAGATCTTTCATGTGAAATGTGCTCGTTAGCCGTCTGCCTCGGAGCCAAATGAGAGGATCAGTTTCGTCTCTGCGTGTGGTACAGAGACGTCATTAGCCTAGCTTAGCACAAAGACTGGAAGCAGAGGGAAACTGCTAGCTTAGCTCCATAAAAAGAGAGTTTAGGTGATTTCTGGGAGATTACGATCTTCTTAGCATCAGTAAACGTCACTTTAACCCAAAGATCAGAAAAAAATAACTTTATTCGTCCCTCTCAGTCTGCACAGTGATTGATCATTATACGTAGCTCCGCCCCCTCCTCCCGTAACTTACCGTAAACCAGTTTAACTGAGTGTGAACCAGTTTTAAAAGTGGTCCATTGTGAATGTGACGTGTCTGTGAGCCAATCAACAGGAGGGAGGGAATGGGAAGCTGTTGTCATGGAGACAGAGTTTCAGTGTGTGTGTGTGTGTGTGTGTGTGAACAGGAAGCTGCAGTCAGTTGCATTTTTTCATTTACGTTGATGAAGCTCTCCTCTCCTGTCTCCTCAAGTTTCCTCTCCTCTACTTTCCTTAGCTCTCATCGTCTCCTCCTCCTCCTCCTCCTCCTCCTCCTCCTTCCTATGTCCTCATTTAAATTTTTACTTTCCTCTCTTCATCTCTCATCCTCTGTCCTTTCCTTCAGCCACCTCTCCTCCACCCTCGATAGCTTCCTCTCTCCTCCTCTTCTCCTGTTATATAACTCCTCCTGTCTTGTGGAGGCGTCTTATATAAGCACTGAGGCTTAATTCCTTTCTATTGAGACAGTGGACAAACTGTGTGTGTGTGTTACATTCACCTGTTCCTAACTTCCTTTCAGTCTCTCCCCTGTCACCTCCTCTATCCCTCCGCCTGGTCTCTTCCTCCTCCTCCTCCTCCTGTCCTCAGCTCCTCTTTCCTTTCTTTTTCCTCTCTCCAGGTTTGAGCAGAAACTGGACTCAGGGAGAACCGATGTGGGTCCTAGACCTTCAACAGTGTATATGACAGACAGAGCTTCTGTCTGCGAAGTGTCTTAAACCTGTATTCTATGTTATGTCCAGTAGGGGGCAGCTTCACTGATTGCAATAACACACAGATACCATTCAGTCTTATGGAGAAATGAGTTGACTTTTCAGTTTCCTGATGAG
>JAGRRF010011533.1:1151997-1163659 GCA_019097615.1 Morone chrysops | reverse complement strand
AGAAATCTGACCACCAACCTCATGGTTGATACTGATTGTGGCCAGACCACTGAGGTGTTCTTGAGCCATGGTAGATCTGAGGTATGTTTTCAGGAGTTTTAACTCAGCTGAAGCTACCATTATTGGTAGCGTTGCGCTTATCCGTTCATTTTCCATGGACTGTAACCCGTCAACACACAGCCGACCGACCGACTGCGCATCAATGTGTGCGCTAGCATGTTGTGACCGTGACGTGCAACAGCTAAAGGTCACGTCTGAATTGTCATTTCTTTTACTTAAGTTTAATTTATTTTTTATGTCAAAGTATTGTTGTAGATAGAGGGATGGCAAAAACTGTTGAAAAAATAAATAGACATTATAATTTTAATTATAATTTTTTTCTCGCCACATATTTTGCGCCCCTCACTCGGTGGCGCCCTAGGCAAGCGCCTAGGGGCTATGTCGCCTATAGGAAAGACCGCCACTGCATGCCGGTTTGTCGGAGCCAGTGGAGGTGACGTACTGCGAGTTGAGCTGCACAGTTTCGACTAATCTGTAGGAGGAAACAATGGCGGCTCGCCTGGTCACACATGATCTCATATTCCAGATAAACAGTAAAATATGTTTATGAACAGATCTGAGGAGAGAAATAGTCAACAACAGAATCTGGATCCATATCTGATCAGCACTGCCTAGTTTGACAGTTTGATCTGAGTTTGGTGCACTGAGCTGGACGGACTCACTGAGAATGAGCTGTCAATCACCAGGCTGCTTTAGTTTGGTGACGTCATGTCTGAGTGATTTAAATTATGCAGCAGTTACCTCCCGCCACCATGTGGGGTCGCCAGTGTGCGAACGTTTCTCAGAGCTGATGTAATACAACTTTCCTGTGTAGCCTCCTTTTGATTTTACTTCACTTACTTCAAAGGCAAAAAATCTTTTTACAAGAGAGAAGGAGAACCACCTGCAGGGCTGTCTCACCCTGAATGTGTGTGTTCATGAATGTGTCTGAAAGAAAGTGTGTGAGAGTGTATACATTTATATTAGTGTGAGTTAGAGAGTGTGTGTGTCTTGTAGAAATTCTCGCTCCTCATCTCTGACATTTCCAGGTCACTCAGTTATAAAATGGCTTCTCAGCCTCCCGCCCCCTCTCTTTCTCTTTTCCCTCTCTTTCCTCCCCCTCTGCCTTTCTGTTTTTACCTCTCAACCATCTCTTCGAGGCAGGGAGGGTGCGAGGAAGAAGGAGAGAACTAGATAGAAAACTAGATTAAGATGCAGAAGAAGGGAAAGAGACAGAGAGGAGAGTTTTCTCCAGACTACTTCGGTGTTATCAGAAGATGTCTGGTTGACAAACTCATTTTCTTTTACTTCACATGTTTTCTAGATTAACTGATCTTGTTGCGCAGTAGCTGAGTCATATTAATAAGCTCTGTTACACCACTTACTCTTATTTGACACCTCAGATCATGAGATTCCCATTCTTGGTATCATGATTTGATAGAGATTTAATTCTTGATTAAATAAATAGAACATACAGTATATTTTTAGGCTCTTAGTCCAGAACACTAACCATTCACTAGAGTCTTTAGTCCACTGAAGCATTATTATTTACCTTTATTTAACCAGATAAGTCAATTGAGAACCAATTCTCATTCACAATGACTACGTGACCAAGAGGCAGTGACAGGAGGCAACTCGATACAGGTACAACATACATACAGATAATGGAAAAAACAATACAGTTAAACAGACTTAAAACATCACAATATATACAGTAAATACACAATAAAGATCAATGTACTGTGTTCCAGAGAGGTACACATGTACTAAGTTATTAAAGGAGGATAATGGAATAATGGTGTGCGATTGCAATGTGAAACAAAACTAAAAGGTCTTGCTACAGTCTGATTGAACTGCAAATGCAGAGAACAGAGTGTGAGAGCCTTCTGCCTGCATGAGAATAATGAAAGAATCATTTACTGATGACTATCACTGTCTACTGTAAAACAGAAGTTGGAGTATATAAACAGTAGTCGGGACCTGCCAATCTGGGGATTTGAAACTGATCTCTAGCTTTTGTGGGCTAAAATCATGTAGTGTGAACTCGGCATAAAAGACACTGACATGATGAAACAGCATTGAGTTGTAAATTATAGCTGGTATTATAATAGTCAATAGAGCAAAGCTTTTTTTGATTAAAGAGTTTAGATTACTGGAGGCTACATTTCCTGAAGAAACAATAAATAGCAGAACACAGTGTTACATCCATTGCCAGTATATGTAATAAGTAAACAGTTTCCTGATAGGTTTAATTTAGTAACTGATGGTCCCATTTAGAGTAAAACAGACCATAAAGCAGGGTATGCTTTAGGGCGGGGCTAGATAGATAGATACTTTTTTTATCCCATGGGAAATTCAAGTATCCAGTAGCATACAAAATACAAAGCATACATTAAACTAAAATCAAACTAAAATTAAAAACCCTGACCTTAAGAATAGAATTAAAAACAAAATAAAAGATAAAACAGAGAGAACCTTGTGATTGACAGCTCATTCTCAGTGAGTCCGTCCAGCTCAACGCACTAAACTCAGATCAAACTGTCAAACAGTGCTGATCATGTATGGATCCAGATTCTGTTGTTGACTATTTCTCTCCTCAAATCTGTCCACAAACAGATTTTACTGTTTATCTGGAATACCAGATCATGTGTGACCAGACGAGCCACCATTGTTTCCTGCTACAGATTAGTCGAAACTGCGCAGCTCAACTCGCAGTACGTCACCTCCGCTGACTCCGACAAACTGTCATGGCGACATCCGTAACGCCAAACTGGAGGCTTCAAAACAGGACTCCACAAACCGATGGGTTCCTTAATGTTTAACGTTAGCCTGAACTCCAAAATAGTAGCATCCATAAATGTTCTGTTTTTGTTTTGTAATAATGTAGTAAAGCTAACTAATATGCTTACATTAGGTTAGCCATGGTGAAATCTGTGGCCTAAAACCGCAACACTTTTGTATCCATTGATCACACTTTCATTTTTGGATTTTTGAAATGCCAAATAAAAGACACTAGCCTCCAAAATCTTTATAAACTGCATATCTCTTAGTAGGCTAACTTGATGATTTCCGTTGGCATCATAGTAGTCCTTTGAGACTCCTTCTGTAGCGTACCAACTCTCACCAGCAAGTGTTAAACCTTTCATGACGAGAATATCTGAGAATCACTGTTGTTGTGCAAAGATGCTGCTGATTTTTACTTCTACGTGCAGATCTTGCAGTGTGAGTGAAAAGAGAACATGTAGTCGAATAGAAGAGATCATGCATTTTGTATACAGCACTACTGTACCCACACACACACACACACACACACACACTTATATAGAGGTAAAGTCAGAAAGAGTGTGTGTCAGGGAAACCAGCTGGAGGAGGGGGAATACACAATTTGTTGTGCTTAGAGCTGAGATGCTGAAATCAGCGAAAACATTTTGCTTCAGAAGAGTTTTGCTCCCATTTACTGCTGCTTTCACTGCACATTCCCTCCGTAACAGCTGAGACGGACGCAGGCAAGCGCTGGGCAGCTGTAATTGGTTTGCTTCACCTGCTGAGACTCACACACAAACACACACACACACACAGGTGACAGGTAAACAAAACTGTCATGATGATGGGATGAGCCTGTTTAAGCAGTCAGCTGACTCCTCAGAGCTGGATTAAAACTCTGAACACACGCAGCATTTTGAACTTGTAGTCAAATTGTTATATATAATAATAACATATGTATGTATTTTTAAGCACATTTTAAAGCAAAATTAAAAAGAAAACAATTTTCGTGTTTTCTGTATTGTTTTTCATTGTTATGACAGGCTTGACAGGTGCTGTTTTAAGCACGTCCAGGGGCGTTTTGGACTGTGGGGGGGTGACACAAGTTGTACAATGATTTATGCAGGGGTGGCATTAAGAATGTGACTTCAGTCATTCTCAGTTTATGCAATTCCAATAATGTCTATGGATCCCAGTAGGCAGAAATATTCAAATACATTAAAATAACAAATTTTTACCACATGCAAAAAACTGCATGTTTTTTTCTTCACAAAACCGCATTAGATTAGCATAAAGCGGGCACGGCTGGCAGACTCATGGGTACCCAGAGAACCCATTTTCATTCTGATATCTTGAGGAATCAAGGAATCCAAATTTTGCCTAACTTTGGAGCATTATTTAGCCGTCTTTGCGACATGCTAGCATGTTTGGTACTAATGGATGCGATAGGTCGTCTAGTTTCATATGATAACAGTATCTTCACTCTAGCTTTAAAACAAAGCCTGTTAGAGCCTCTGAAATACAGAGCTACAGAGGTTTGTAGCCAGTAGTTTAGTGACGGCTCAACGTTTTGCTGTCATTGCTATGATTGGTAAAACTAGCAGAAAACTACAATATTTGGACATAATTCACAGGAATTGGTTGAATTTGACGTTAACTTCATAACATCTTTAGTCGTTTTTACATTTGTTATTCAGATCTGAACCAGCTGGAAAAGTTCAACATGGCTCATAACTAAAGAATCTTTAAGTTTAACAGTGTGGACATTTTTTTATGGAACTCAAAAGCGGCTTTTATGGGAGATTTAGAACCTCAGACTGTATTAAAATATATTTAATGTTCAATTTAATGTGTCTTTGTGGTGATTTTCTTAAACAGTGTTGGATGAAACGGATATTAGAGGGTAAAAAGAAGCATGTTTTATGTTTTAAATCTGTGGTTAATGTCAGACACTGTGGTTTCTTTGTCTGTCTCTCCATTGTCTTTTAACTTGATAAAACACCTTCCCATCGCTGTAACAAACCCATGACAATAACTGCATTGAACAAATTGTAAGTAATGAGCATTTCTACAACATGAATACAAACTTCAAACAGGAAAAAAACAGCTGGAGACATAAAACACAAAGAACACAGCAGATCTTCAGATGAAGGTTTTGGTTTTTGAGATGTGAGGTTTCAGCCAAACACAGCTGACATGTGAGCTGCTAACAGACGCTCCTGGTTGGTCCGTTGGGCCCTGGCTCCATTGCCGCGGGGCGAGTGCAGACGGCAATCTGCGAATAAGTGTTTCAGCTTTTGTTCCATTTTTAACACTGCCATCAAATGCAGCCAGAGGAAGAGATCTGCAGACTTCTGAGCCAAACATGCAAGAAGAACGAACCAGTTATGGGGGGAAAAAAAATCTCATCAAAAGCATCTTTTAAGATATTGTTTGTAAGTGGGAGGTTACTGAACATGTGTGTGTGAGTGAGCTGGGAGAACAATTTATTCATGGTTTCATCATCCTCACAATATCTATCAAAATAATATCTATCAAAATCTATCTTCTAGAAGAAGAAAATATGTTTCAACTCTTGAAAGTGGAAGCAGTTGTTTTCACTCTTCTCCTCCTGACATGACGGTGTTTGTTTGTTCAAAAGGGTGAAGCAGTTCACGCTCACATGTGTCAGAGCATCTATTGTATAAACGGCACATGGGATCTCACGTGAATTCGAGATTTCAACAAAGAAACACTCATCGATGGGTTGAGTTAAGGCCATGTTGATGAAGACATAATAGTTGGTTTGGCGAATGCACGTCTTCCAAACGTCTGCATCCCATTTATTTATTTATTTTTGTTTTGACAATGACCACAATTGTTCTCAAACCTCAAACCCACGTGGTTTTAGTCGAAAACTTTGATTAAACTTTAAGAAAACACTCATGCGATCAATCTTTTAAAGGTCATGACAGATGACCTATTTAGTTGTGAAGTTTGTGGGGAGTTGTTGGGTACCACTAATAATGTCAGAGCAGTGTTATCGAGTGCATAATTAAACCAGTAAATCAATGAGACACATATGTATCGTAAGCAGTCCAGCTGGTATGATCTAAAGCAGGGCTGCATTAGAAATAAGATCTCCCTCTGTCCCTGTGAAACAGGTTTTTATTATTACAGCTCAATATTGGGCTCGTAGGAGCAATAGGAGCAGGCTTTTTTATTAGCACACAGATCAATGTCTTTCAAGCTATTAAAAACCTTTTAAGATGTGTTGAGCTTCATTATGCACTTCCTGTGTCCATATGTGTCATCTGATCTGTTCAGCCTGATGTATGGAAACAGCTCAAAAACTAGACCAAGATAGGCGTCACCTATCCAGCTGTCCTGTATACAGCTCCTATCGGACATAACTTTATAATTCATGGAAAACAAAAACAGGCCTTATATATTTATTAATATTAATATATATATTTTTTTATATATAAAAATCACCAAAAACTAAATTTCTTTGTATTTTTATATCAATCCAATGTTTGTGTCTTTCCTGTAAAACAAAATGTGACGCTTGCTTACATCAGCATGAACTAACTGATTTCAACAGACAGCTCTCTGGTTTCTATTTCAGGTGGAGTTTAATGTGTGGTAAAACAAACATGAACATTCAGATTTGTGTCATTGGTTCATGCTCTTTCATTTGATTGGTTGCTGTATATCTCACTCAGTGTCACTGTGTTGACCGTAGGTAAGGGAGTGAGCAAAAAAGGGGTGGGAGAAAAAAAGCGACAACAAGAGAGACAGGAGGATCAATGAGAAGGAGAGAAGGAAAAAAGAGAGAAATGCGAAGCTAAAGTACATTTTAGAAATAATGACGTTTGGTAGAAAACTTGCTGAATGTTTAAGTAACATAAGTAGCTGTAGCTGAGGACAGTTTTTTTTTGTGTGTGTGAGAGTGTGTTTGTGTGTGTGTGTGGACCCACTGTTTTGTTTAGACTTAGTTAAGTAGCATATTTGATTTGAGTCTGATAAGTAGAGGAATCATATTAATGGGTAAGACCTGGGATTATTTGAGTTTTGAAAACAATTTTGATATTGCCAAATGTCTATTTTTCTACAGTGATTTGCCAGTTTTGGTAATTTGTTTATAATTTAGTATTTCAACTATAATATTTTAATTTCAAAGAAGTCTAATTTGAGTAATTGTGTTATTTTATTTTTGTTTATTTGTTAACTAACAAGGTACATTTGTTTTAATTAAAATTATTTGTGTTAAACTGAAAAACAACTGTTTAACTGTTAAAACATTATTTCATTTATTTTGAAAGAGTTGTCTGGGGTCAGTTATTTAAAATAGTGTAGAGTACGTGTGAATAGAGCCACTGCTTGGTCTAACAGTGTTGTTGGTTATTCATTCACTCAAGTATTAGGCCATAAAAAAACAGTTTTACACAAACAGGTAAACCTTCGTGGTAGCTACCTTAATAAATGGAACCCAAACACCCCATCATTCGAGTCCAGGTGAGTTCCTTTAACTTTAACTAATTTACTGAGTGTTGGGGTGCTATATCTTTATACAGTGATCTAGGACATTAGCTGAGGTCTGTCTGCACATTTTGCTATAAATCATGGGTATATAATGTAATGCAAGTCCCTTTTAAAGGTAGACAAATCAGACCTCAACCTGCCACATTTTGGACCAACAGGAAATTCTTTTATTCTTTTCATATGATGATAAAACACACAGTGGAATTAAAACCGGCTTTTTTACGTAAACAACATTCATGTTGTTCTATTGTGTATTTCAGGTTAATATTTTATCATCAGAGGAAGTCCCAGCGGCTCCTTGAATCTTTAAACACAACATTCATAATTCACATCCCTGATCAATAAACCATAACAGTTTTATATGGATCAAACCAGCCGTTTATTCACAGTAGAGCTGGGAAATTAGGAGTGATAGACGGGCGGCTGGCCACACACACACTCACACACTCACACACACCCATGAGCATTTGTACAGCATCACACAATAGCATGGATGTGTGTGTTTGAATAATTTATACTCAGGGTAAAAACTGGCACAAGGTTATTAACAGTGAGATTTACACACAGATGCGGACACACACACACACACACAAACACACACACTCACACACACTCGCAAATATTAATGCACATACATATGTACAGTTAAATGATTTATATCCATTTTAATTGCGAAAAAGTGAAAACACACGTTAGAAAAACACTCATGAATAAATCTCACATACTGTACCCGCGTGTGCGGAGAGGCGCTAATACACACTAATTTTATGTACACAGGTGAAAATACACACCTTGATGCTACACAAACACACACTCCCAGCGGCGGTTGTGATGTTTTGTGTGTATTTAAGCTGCTGTGAGTGTTTTTTCTGCATTATGACTCGGTGCTCGTATCATATCTGAACCTCAGCGCTCAGAGTCCTGCTGATTCCCCGGTTTCCTCCTCAATCACTCGGCAGCCTGACATGCAGATTTACATGAGGAGTGTTAGGTTGTATGTCGACCCCCCGAGTCCACGAGGAAACATGTTTACAACCCCAACATCGCTGCACGAGAAACGCTCCTACATACATGTAATGAGTGTTTGGACTTTAAGGGTGTGTTTTTTATCTTCACTCCTGTCTAAGCATTGTTCACATAAGAGTCACACGTAACTTGATTTTAAATTCTACTAGACATAAAAATATGATTTCCATTTGATGCTAGGGTTAAAGGGTTAAGTTAAATCATAAATAAGACAAAGAGCTGTAAAACTGCAGAATTAATGACGTTTCCATCAGCCCACCAAATATCAGCATGTTAGCATTGTGACTGTGAGAAATGACCAAGCTAGTGTTAGCATTTAGGACCCCTGTACAGTGTCACAGAGCCACTAGAGAGGAGAGTCTGGCAGCAGCTGCTCATGGCTGGTTAGCTTCGTTAGCACTGAGCCACTAGCTAATGTAGCTTACCTAACTTTACAACACAAATACCACACAGAAATGTTTACAAATGGGCGTAAATGTTCTTCTAGTGACTGTCAAAGCTCCCCTGGACACGGAGACTCTGACAGCGGCTGCTCATGGCGTCTGTAGCTCCAGTTTTTTGCGACGGGTGAGAGAAAGTGCTCTCATTGGTTGTTCACCTTAAGTGAAGAGAAACAAAAGTGAGCAAAGCAGCAAATGACTTTGTCGGTCTTGTCTAAAGAGCTGGAAGCCACTGAGCAGAGCAGTTAGGGTTAAAGCTCAAGGGCAGCTCTTAGGAATGAAAATGTTGCATTCGAGGACCACTTAAAGGTCCTATATGGTCACCTGAGTGTGATAAACGGTACAGCTTCACTGGGACACGACTGGTTCCACAGACTTGTCTCCTGTTTATAAAAGGAGTAATTGTACATATATTGTTTGCTGTGATGGAGGGAGCTGCTCTTTGTGCTTCAAAGGTGTGAAGATGTTGTTTCTGACAGCCGCTGGAGTCGACGTCTGACTCTCTGCTGCTGCGTTTGTAGCAAAGTTTAAAGTAGGCCAACTAAAAGGCAGAACAAAGCACACAGAACGCCTGGGTAACTTTTCCTTTAAAAATACATAAGGCAGCGCCCGCCACTCCCCACCTATCAAACATTAAGGAGCAGCGGAAAAGACGTTTAACACACACACACACACACACACACACACACACACACACATGCTCACACACTCTAAGCACCTGAAAGATGGTAAACAGGCCTCGAATGTACACACAGGTCTGAAAACATTCACACTTATACACACAAAACTAAACTTTAAACAATCATAATGAGCTCTATCGGGAATTGGTGATATATAACACTGTGCTTTTTGTATGTTTCATAGATTTCACACTTTATTTCTTGGGGACATTTTACACAAAAACAATCCACTGAGTGATAATTAAAGTAGGCAACAATGAAGTATGACGCGATGAAGTCACTGAAAAGCATTAATCTGAATTTCTATGGTAGTAAAGTAAAGTAAGTCTTTATGTGTTACTTTTAGTGCCAAATTTACCAGAAGACAAAAAAATAACATACAAAATAAGTTATCGACATCTTTCATCAGATGTAAACTCTTTGTTTCTGGTATGGAAACTTTAAACTGCAAGATTTTTGAACAGAGTTTGGTGAGAGTTGCGGGGAAGACAAATCTAGGTTACTGGGTTACTAGAACTATAAATGATTTATGACATAAAACGTGACTAAAATGTAAAAAATGATGCCAGTTTCAATTCATTTAATGTCAATTAAATCAATTAAAATAAACAGACCTGACCAAAACAAAATCACTTTTAAAAGCAACGCTACAATTTAATGCACAATCCGTGGTGATTTACTGACTTCCTCCTCGGCTAATGGCGGTGAGTCACACAGACGGAGCCTGTTGCATGTTGTGATGCAATCCCTCAGGGAACACAAGACTCAAAGCTCTGGAGGATTTCACCGTCATACGGTCTAAGTAGCGCTCCTCGGGCAGAGAGGAGAGGTTTCTGAGGCGTTCGTTGGCACGAAGAGCCAGAGACACGCTGTCACTGAGCCGACACGAGTTCAGCAGGAAGTGGATTTCCTTGTAAACCGCACGCTGTATGAGTTTGAGGAAGAGTTCCTAGTGATGGTTGCAGAGCAGTTTGTGAGTCTGGTCTGACGGCGGAGGCTGTGTGGTTAACACACTCAGAAAACCACTTGCTTTAAGGTCTTCCTCTTGTATTCACCCGTGTTTTAAGTTCTCCGTCGTGCGTTCCTCCTGCAGCTGTCTGGCTGTAGTGGTGAGGAACATTCTCTCTTACTGAATCAATTATGAATGAATTAGTTTTTCTCTTATGATTTCCCACAGCTGGAAATGGAGCAAAAATGATTCCTGCTAATGGGAATCTGACACTTTTTTTTGCATAGTTTTGAGTTCTGGACCTCCTGTGGTGAGACTGTTCTCAGCTTCCTGGTCTTGAACTGTCTTCACACAGGAAGTCCACATTAGGGGCCGGATGGCAGTCTGTCGGTTGGTTGTTTTTAGACTGACAGGGATGAAAGACCTGCGGAACCTCTTCTTTTTACACCGTGGGTACGCTACTCAGGGCCCCCACAGTGTCATGTAGGGGGTGAGAGGGGTTGTCCATGATGGATGTCAATTTCACTAACATCCTCCTCTCACCCACTTCCTCTATGGAGTCCAGAGGACAGTCCAGGACAGAGCTCGCTCTCCTGATCAGTTTATTGAGTCTCTTCCTGTCCCTGTCCGTACTGCCCCCTCTAGAAGATGGCTGAAGCCACCAGAGTCATAAAAAGTCATGAGGAGAGCCCTGCACACTCTGAAGGACCTCAGTCTCCTCTGCAGGTGGAGTCGACTCTGGCCCTTCTTGTAGAGAGCATGGGTGTTGTCAGTCCAGTCCAATTTGTTATTGAGGTGAACACCCACGAATTTATAATTCTCTACCACCTCAATGTCCAATCCCTGGATGTTCACCGGGGTGAAGTGGGATGTTTTCCTCCTGAAAGATCATCTCCATCATCTTGCTGTTGTTTAGCTGAAGCTGGTTAAGCTCACACCAGCTGAAGTCCCTGATGACAGTCCTGTATTCCAGTTCGTTCCGCTCAGAAACACATCCAACAATGGCTGTGTCATCGGAGAACTTCTGGATGTGGCAGTGTGTGGTGCTGTGGGTGAAGAGGAAGGGAGAGAGCACTGTACCCTGAGGGGCACCATGTCAGACACACAGTGATGGAGCCTCACATACTGTGACTGTGACATATCATGATTGTACTTTGGTGTGATATTGTTACTTTTATATTGTGTTTATCAAGAATATATATATATATATATATATATATATATATATATATATATAACAG
>JAGRRF010011533.1:1101017-1127825 GCA_019097615.1 Morone chrysops | reverse complement strand
TTGGTAGAGCGGAGGACTGTAGGTTGTTCGTAGCAGGAATCCTTAGGTCGCTGGTTCAATTCTGACTCGGAAGGATGTGCTTTTAGTGAGCAGGGGGGCGCAAAGCAAGCTTGTTCCATGCGCTGACGACTCTCTGTCTTAGAGTCACTGAGAGCTCTCCTCCTCCAAGGCAATCTTAAGTAAAACGCTGCTGAGCTCACTAACACTAACCCTGGGGGTGATCTGGGATCTTGGCAGGCAATAAGCCCATGGGAGACTAACAATGAGTGTAGTGGCTTGGACGACACCAGACTTCGGCAGCTCTTGAAAAGTGTGCAGTCATTTCTCAGGGTTTCACTTCATAATGCAGAAGTATTTTGCATTTAACTAAAGACCTCTGTGGAGAGACCAATGAGTTAAATCTGTTTTTTTTTCAGAGCTTTGCTCTTCGGCTGAGCCTTGTGCATTTGTGAGCATAAAGGAATCAGTGATCAAGGGGATACAGGCTTAAGTGAACTGAAATGATGATCGAAAAGGACAGAAACTCTGAATACACGCATATACCATACTTTAAGTAATTACTCTGTATTCTCTCTTTTTTTTTTTACAGATTTAGATTTTAGTTTGGTTTTATTAATGACCCTCTCAGGAACAAGTGTAGTGTGGAACGATGGTTCTGTGTCACAGCACTCGTAACTCCTGTGGGTGCAACCTGCCTGGATCGCGACACAATGGATGTGTGGGTGTTGTGAACTGCTGAGATACAGAAACCTGAGCAGTCAACTGTTCTCAACACATTTACAGTCCAGAGTCATGGAGCTTAAAACATAACTGAAAACATCCAATCCATACAGTGTGTGTGTGTGTGTGTGTGTGTTATCATCCTAAAGCCCTCCATGTATTTCTGAACATGCTGCTGTGGATCAGTAGAGCATTAATGGAGCAACATGCTTATATGGTACATCACACACATCCACACTCTCATCATACCAATACACATGCAGTCATGGATTAATAACGCACACACACACAAAGCTTCAGGAAATGATGCTGCCCTATTATCCAGCCAGAAACTGAATCTAATGTAAGTTAAAATCACAAAAATAAACAATACAAAAATATAAATTGTATAGTGAATGTGTGAAAGATAAGAATATGCAGTTTTATTCTTTATTGTCACAATATCGTATTCAGGTTCAACTTATCTAACATAGCAAGCAAAACTGACTCAGCAACAACAGTTTGATTGGCATAAAGAAGATATATGGCTATAGGCCTTTGCACACAAAGTCTGTGTTTTTGGGATGCGTTTTTTAATCGATCATCCGATTGCATACAGAAACCGCGCACAGAGGCTGTTATTCTCTTTGTTATGAAATTCACAAACGAGGCATTCAGCTGTGTTTGCTAGCATTTGCAAATTTGGGCATAAACTGAAGTATTAAACAGTATTGTACTTTCATTAACTGTTAAAGTCAAACAGATTTTTTGTTATTGTAGTTATGGAAATATGTAAATGTAATTAAATTTAGTTATATCATCTCAATGCAGAAATGTACATGTTGAATTACTTGAGTATCGTTTATTTTATAATTTTCTTTTATTGCACTGTATAGTGTGTGTGAACAGGTTGAACCACAGAGAGGGCGTCAGCTCTTAGCCCACACCTTTAATACAGGTGCATGTCTTCCATTGTGTGTGGCATGCTAACATGCTCACAATTAATGCAAATGTGGTGATGTTTAGCAGGTATAATGTTTACCATGTTCACCATCCGGTCAAAGGAATTTAGTCATAAACCAAAGTACTGGACAATGTGAGGATGACTAAAGGCAGAAAGATTCATCCTCTGGGGATGCTAATAGCATGGCTACAATCATACATTTTCTAAATGTGAAGTCTAACAACAAATAACATACTGATGAGTTGAAAGTTTCACCTCTGGGGAGCAGGAATATCTTACGTCATGGAAATCTGTGGCAGTTGTTAGACATATGTTTAATTTTATTGAGACGTAACGATGCATTTCTGCTGCTCTGAGGTCAGTGGGTAAAATTAACAGTCAGAGCGTTTCGTTGAACATGAAGGTCAGCTCCTATTAACCTCAGTGCTAACACAACCCTCAGAGGACGGAGCTCAGTGCTGCTGCATCAGGAAACACAGCTGGACTCCCGATCCCCGTTACATCACACTGACACTGACCAGCAGGGAGGGGTGTTGTTAGGTGTGTATTCAGATTACTCATTAATGCGTGAATTAAAAATGACGGCAATAACCTTTGCACAACAGATTTTAAAGTGAGGAGGAAGTGAAAATGGCAAAAATATTTTTTGTATATTTCATTAAAAATCAATGGCAACTTCTTCCAGTGAGAATAAAATCGCTCGTAGTTTGGTGACGTTTGGCTCTGCATTTTATGATATGATTGGTCGAACTCACAGGAAACTCCACTAATCCAAAATTGCAAGGTTGCGAAGAATTTGTGTTAATTGTTGCAATTGCAACTTTCTGGAGGGACTGTTTATCATTATACAATTATATGTATATCTATCATTATACGAGGTTGTACAACCCTCCCGGCTACCTTCCCAAAACTGTTTAGTTACCCTTTATTGATGTAATGTGCCCCGTACAAGAACGAAATGATTCCACCAAAATTCCAAACATTTAAAAAAAAAGTTTTTTTCTTCCAATTTAAAACAAAACTAAATGTTACACATTGCTGGGGTTTAAGTTGTGCTGGCACGCAATACATTTCTCCCTGGTCTTCAAAGATACAATAACTAATAACAGACACTATATATATATAATTTTAATCCTGATTTCCTCAAAAAAATGGCAATGAAGGTAATGTCAGACATTATTTGTTCTGTTAATTTGTCTTTTGACTGTTTTAATCAAAACCATCAAAACCATTTTCTGTCTCTATCTGCACAAAAAGTAAGGAGTGTGGATGTGAATGCCACTTTCTCACGCTGGTACGGGCAGAATAAGTATTCATAGCTTCTGTGAAATATATCTCCATGTATTTTCCCTGTCTGTACATTTGCAAGTCAATCAGTAAAAAGTATTCTCTGATTTCTACTTAAGGCCACTTTGATCCACACTGTTCTTACACTGCTCTTAGTGACAAGTCCTTTTCTCCAACACCCGCAAATACTCTCGTCTCGACAAGCCGGGTGCAACACTTTTCATCTCTTCAAACCCAGTGAAAACAAAGCGTTCACAGATGTCGGCTGATACCCGCTTCTTCTTATGAGGTCGCTCCTGTCAGGCGTCCACTGTGCCAAACACAATCTGCACAGCAAGTCCTACCGACCTAAATACATAAAGTCATGGATTGTACCATTTATGCAAACTGGAATTATTGCTCTGCCAGCTGAATCTGTGATGTTTGAAGGGTCACAAGTACATAAATGGACAGATCAGACTGGAGGAAAAAGATAATTAGTGAGAACACATTTTCAACCACTTTATCACAAATAATCTTTTGCTTTCTTTGTTCTGTTAAATTACAATCACATTTGAAGAGGAGTGTGTTATGACTCGTTTAGGACTTGAGACCTGGTCCCACCTCTGATCTCATCTCAATAAAAATACCACTTAAGCCCAAAGAATGTCTGCAAGGAAAACCGCATCCTCTGCTCTCTCTCTGTCTTACTGAGCAGTTTCAATGATACGATATTGTAAAGGGAGATAAAAACATGGTCTGACAAAGAGAAACTGGGTGTATGGAGGCTGCAGCCTCTTTTATTCTCAGGATAAATAAAAGGGGAGACAGTGTTTCAGATTGAGAGAATGAGGTGAAAGTAAGAATAACAGTGAGACAGTGAGGCTTGTAGAAGAGACTGACAGATAAAGTGTGTATAATATATATAAGTATAAGGAGTGGCTGTTAAAGGAGATGGGTTTTATAAAGGAGGTGTACAGGAGTTGGAGGTAACAGAGATAATGGTAGTGGGTAACAGGAGCTGTTGGACAAAGGAAAAACAAAAGCAGGTTTTTTTTTCTCTCAGCAAACCTTCCTGGATTCTCACATTATAAAAGCAGAGCTGCAGCACAATAAAGCCGATACCTGTAAAGAGCACTAGGTGTCTGTGGACAGTGAAGATCTTCTGAATTCATTGAAATGAATGAATGGTCCAGCCAACAGGAAGATTAACTGCAGCTCAGTCTGCACCCGGCCCACTCCCAGCACATATACATGCACTCACTTGTTCTTGACTCATTGTTGGTCTGTGCTGTTTTCTGTTGGCTTTTTGTTTTTCACTGAGCTCGTGGATTTCAGTTTCTGCCCTGTTTTGATTTGTTTTTCTGCCTTGTCTCTCCTAAGCTTTACCATTGCCTCTGGAGTGCATCTGGGTTCTGTTGTGTATTTCTTAACTGACACATACATAATATATATTATATTCTGAGTTCCCACACGTCCTGGAAAACGTGGAACTTTAGAGACTAGTCCTTGAAATAATCTATGCTGTCCTGGAAAATTTGAATTGTATCTTAACCGCTCAGTCAGATTACACTTAAAACCTGTACATACAGGATTTATATTTGACTATAAGTTAAAAAAAAAGACACATTGCTGTTAAAACCATGAACTTGAAGCTCTGAACATGAGCTTTTTTCAATAAACTGAACAACAACAACAATAAAGGATGTATGTGTGAAAGCCCTTTAAGTGTGTGTGTGTGTGTGTGTGTGTGTGTGTGTGTCCCACAGGTATGAAACACGCTGCTGTCAGCTGCCTTCTCTGCTCCTCTGGTAATGGATTGGACCCTGTGTGTGTATGTGTGTGTGGTTGTGTGCGTTTGGTTGTGTGAGTGTGTGTGTGTGTGTGTGTGTGTACAAGGCTAAAAGCATATTCACACCTCTGCAATGTGATCTGAGGTGTGAAAGTGGAAACATTCGTACATCAAGATGACCCGGTGACACTCCAACATGGACATTGAAACCGTGACAACAGCTGCTGGGAAACCGACTGCATTTACACACTAACCCCACCAAAATAAAATAAAGATTAAACTGAAGAAATTATTACTGATCTCTGGTGTTTGTGTGAATTTATGCTCTACATCGCCACCTACTGTCATTGTTCTCTTGCTGATGTATTTCTACATTTCTACAGCCTATTACCATAAACCTTCTAATAAAGGTCCCAAATAGATGCAGGTCTCCTTTACTAGCCTGGTGTCTCAATTAGAGGCCTGGATTTTATATAAATGATCTGTATGTATAAAACCTCCTAAACACCAACTTGAGTGAATTTTAATATTTAAACTCTGGTCATGCTGCATCGTTAGCTCACTTACATTCTCCACAATTCAATCCTCTAATGGTTCATTTTACAGACACTATGAGCACCAATGATTTACTGGCTACCAGCTTAAAAACCTTTGAAACAATCATAAAGTCTGTGGTCACATATACTCTATATATCACATAAATACACATACATAAATATGTTAAACTGAGCTATTTATAACCCTGATTGAAAATATTCCATAATCTGTTTTCATTTGTGCTTTCCATTACATTGTCTGGCAGGTTCGTGAGGTTCATACTGAGAATCTGTTTGACTGACGGCCAAAAACTACACTCAGTCCAAGTAAAGAGGTTTGCAGAGAGACAGACGGAGGCTCGCTGCTGTTTGAACGCTGCTGTTTTGTTTACTTTGTTCAGAGTTTTAAAGACGGTATTTTGACATTGAAATCTCTCTTTTTTCTAGAGAGCTAACTAAAATATTCTGGTATGAAAACTAACACAAACAAACAAAGTTGAGTTCTGCTGTCGTCCCCTAGAGGCCACAGGCGTCATTACAACCACAATATGGAAAGATTATCTCTATTTAAACAGATACAAACGTAGAATCTGTTGGCTCGTGTTGTGGTTTCTGTTTGTTGGAGCAGTGTTGAGTGAGCTTTGATTGAATGCAGGTAAACAATGGAGAGCAAAAAGAGGCGGAAAGCATTAACTGAAATCTCCACCTGCTTAGTCAGCCGCTGATTTACACAACCACAACACGTTTGTTCAGCTAATTCCAAACTGTTAGAAACTGTCAAATGTTGTTGTCATAGAAACAAAGGTGCATAAAGAATCCCAGCTCACTGCCAGAAACAACACTCTGTTTTATCTGCTGATGGAGCCACAGGATAGCAGTTTCCCCCTGCTTTCAGTCTTTGTGCTAAGCTATGCTAAACGCACCCTGAACCTCTCCGTCTGCACAGAGATTAAACTCAAATCCATGTTGTCAGCTGACTCTGGGGAAGACCAAGAACAAAAGGACTGAAACATTTAGAGTGTAGTGACAACTGCATTGATAAAGTGTAAAACAAAAACAACAACAACTCACACAGTGTGTGTGTGTGTGTGTTGGCAGCCAGTCTGTCTTGTCTCCAGAGTGTCTGTAAATGGGACAATTACCCTGGCCTGCTGTACCACAGGATACACATAACACAAGTATTCAGCACATCAAAGTGTGTGTGTGTGTGTGTGTGCATTGTGTACATACATGTGTAGTGGTATGAGCATCTGTGAGCATGTGTGATTGCCAGGATGGTGTGTGAGTGTTTCTTTCTAATTTATTGTATTTCTTGGCAAAAGATGCATGACTTTGTGTGTGTGTGTGTGTGTATGTGTGTGTGTGTGTGTGGTAGAGACCAGATGGGGGGTTGGTCCATCAGCTGTTTATTCTGCCGACTCCTCAGTTTTCATAATGACTGGACCTGGAGTGCGTGCACACACACACACACACACACACACACACACACACACAGCAGTCGTAGAAGTATACAGATCTTTGACTTAGCTATTAGCATAAAAAAACATAATTAAAGCTCTAATATGTAACATTTCTGCATTAAACAGTGTATAAACTCTAGCTCTATGTAATATGTAGTTAATTAGATCAATAATATACAATAATTAACCACTGTAGTTGTTCTATATGTAGTTGACTTGTGTTCTTACACAAAAGATCTTATCCCAAAACGTTCAAACTCAGAGAAATCTGTCATTTTATTCAGGTAACTCTGCGTTTCACCGGTCGCCTGTCGATGGCGTCATATCCCCTTTTTGTCTGTGTCAACGTTGTGGTTGTCTGTCAGAAGCTGTCACACATTGACTTTTTATCCAGTCTGAAGCCACATGTTTACCATCCACTGTTTAGATCTTGGTGCTTTTTAACTCTAGATTTGAACCGAATGAAGGATTTTAGTCATCGGACGTCTGGATCTTAAGTTATCAGAGAAACAAGCTGAGCTAACGTTAGCAGCAGCTGGGCTCAGTCTGTTAGCATCGTAACCTGGGGCCTAAATGCAGTGGAATATAGTATAAAGTAGCAGTAAATGGAAACACATCCAACATTGTCCTTGAGTAAATGCAGCTCCCTCCTTGCTGTTTACTCTCAACACTCAAATAAACTCGTGTTTCCCTTCACAAATCGTCTCCCAAAATAAAACGTCTGGATCTATTTTAACCAAAATGCGGAGCTTTAATCAGACAGGCCAACCTGCTGTCCGTCGCTGGAACAGCGGCCTGGTTTCCACTCGTTTCTTGTCCTGCAGAGTGTTTGACGAACACACACAGGAGCTGAAGCTTTTTAGATTTCTAAATCAAGCCCGACTTCAAAGACACTTTCTGCTAAAATAAGAAAAGCACAGCGGCACTCGGGTGTTGTGGCTCTGTGGACTGAAATTTCTGCAGAGGAGTGACCATTTTTTATCCAATGGTGGGATGAGTCCTCAGTGTGCAGTACATCGTTGATTCAATACTTTATGTTTTTAATTATCTACAGAGGTGGAAGAAGTATTAAGATCTATAACTTTTTACTAGTTAACCTTTTTCAGTAAACATATACAACAGCGTAAATATTTTATATAACAAAAATCCTGCACAAGTGAAAGTACAAAAGTCTGAAACTGATATCTGATTCTATGTCACATTGATTGATAAAACAGTAGGGCTGTCTCCGACTTTAGATTTTGCCAGTTGAGTAGTCATCACACATTTGTGATATTATCTTGATGTTTAATGTTACTTACGAATCACTCCTCCAATGCCTCACGCCCCTCCTGTCGCTGCCTGAACCCGCTGGGTCTTTGTCCTCCTGGTGTCAGAGTCCTGGTCGGAGCCGCTGAAGTTAAGTCCCTTCACGTCTGGCTCTCTTTCCCACTCGCCCCGCTCCAAACCTCCTGTGCTAGTGGTGTAAACAAACCTCTCCACGTACTTTGAGCTCACAGTTCTGGTAATAAAATCTAAGTACAGGTCATCCCTCATCCTCCCACCATACAGTAATGAAGCCAAAATATCTCGGATACGGCCGCTGCCATTTTTGGCCACTTGGAGCAAATTAAAACCTGAAAAAACTGGCTGTGATAGCAACACAGGACATCACTCCACTGTATCTTTACACAGCAAATAGTTGCCTCACATGGGGCATCTCTACTTTAGAGTATCAAGGGCCTCAATATATCAGGACACTCAGATGTGACACTTTATATTTTCTGTTTTTCTACCAGAATCCAAGCAGTGCAGACCTGTGGTTGAAGAATGTGTGTTGGAGTGTAAAAGGCGACTAATAGCTTCCTGGAGGCTTTCAGAGCTCTGCTACAACTGCAGCTCTCAAAAGTGGCTTCATGACTCATGAAGATGAAGGAGGAAGAGAGTCTAGAGAGACGGCTGGAACGATGAGGGAGGAAGAGAAGAAGAAAAGGTGTCAGAAAAGGGACAAAAGAAGAAGTTAGAGGCAGAGATGGAAGTTGAAAGTGAGACAAAAAGCAATTTGTGTGAAAGAGACTGAAAAAGAGCGACGGCAGGAAGACGGAGTTGTTTTTGTTCATTTCAGATTGAGGACTAAATAAGACAGTCCAAACAAAAAGAGAAGGAGAGCAGGAAGGAGGGAGACAGATGGGTGGATGAAACACAAACAGATAAAAGAAATAATACAGGAACAAAAGAACGAGTGGAAGCGGAGCGGAAGACGATGGCAGCAGAAGGCGTCGAAAAACAGTTTGAAGCAGGTTAATGAGCCGACATTAAACAGAATGACAGAGTGAGGACGGTAATTAACACCGTTACAGGCTGACCTGAGAGCTGCAGGTAGAGCCGCGACACCTCCATCACACACACACACACACACACAGACATGGAATCAGATCAGTGCAAAGTTCACTAAGTCCTAAACAGATTTGGTGTTCGGGTTTTGAGATCTTGTTGTGTTTGACCGTTGTGTGTGTATGGCCAACTTCTGAATTTGTTTCCCAAAACCACAAACTGATTGAGGAAAGACCCCAAAAGTGCTTTCGAGATACCCCAACCCAGTGACAGTATATATAATGGACAGAGCTTCTGGGTTTGAGAAGTGAAGTCAGTGCAGAAAACCTGCATTATATATAACTGCCCCAGCCGGGGCAACTCCATGGGCAGATACCATACAGTCTTATGGAGAAATCAGTCGACTTCTCAGTTGATTAATGAGCTCAGTAAACAGTTTACTGATGAGTTTCTGGTCTCAGTCTCTAGTTTCAGTCTTCTTCCATACAGCATGATGTTCATTTAGTAACTGATGGTCCCATTTAGAGTCAAACAGACCATAAAGCAGGGGATGCTTTAGGGCGGGGCTCCCTTGTGATTGACAGCTCATTCTCAGTGAGTCTGTTCAGCTCAACACACCAAACTCAGTCCAAACTGTCAAACCAGGCAGATCACATATGGATCCAGATTTCTTACTGTTACTGTGTTGACATTTTCTCTCCTCAAATCTGTTCACAAACACATTTTACTGTTTATCTGGAATACCAGATCGTGTCCGAACAGGCGAGCCAATTAGAGCAGTTCAACTTGCAGTACCTCACCTGCGCTGGCTCCGACAAACTGTCGTGGTGACGACCGTAACGCCAAACTGGAGGCTTCTAAACAGTTCTCCACAAACCGATGATACACCTGAACTCATGCAATTTCATAATGCAAGCTCTGATTGATCCCAAATTTGGTGTAAATGTAGGCAGGGGGTTCCTCTACATGACTACAAGCACAGAAATAGGCGCAAATATCAAATGTTAGGATCTATGATAAATGTTTCTTTACGTTATCCTGTAGAGTATTCATTCTCTTTGCAGCAGAAGGCTAAAGCTCCCGTCTTTACCATCATCACATCTCTGGGTGACTGATGCCAGTGGAGGAGAGCGGAGGAGAGGAGCAGCTGAAAAATAAAAGTATCTTAAATAAATGTTTGTTAAATGTTAAAATAACTTCTCAAGTGTCCAGAAATATTTTGTTCATGTTAATAAAATTAAGAACAGCCATGTTTTACAACTACAAAGTGATTAAACTGATATGATTTTACCAGTTACAGTTCAGTTTGTAATTTTGACTTTTTCCTTTTGACATTTCAATATCTGCTCTTTGTCCTTCCTTTAATATCCAGGATCACTGTAGGGTCACAGGAGTTTTTATGAGCTCCATCCATCACTGTCAGGGTGGTCTGACCTCTGAACTTTGACCTTGCGTTGGATCTTGGAACTGCAACAATTCTGGATCTGAAACAAGAGACTAAATGAATTAGAAATATTTTTATATATATGGTTTTCATTAAGCAATAATAAACAGAGCTAAAGGAGTGAACCGTGGACACAAACACCAGTTGAACTTTCACAGCTTATCAGACCATTTACAGCATGTTTCATTCTGTCTGGCAGACCTAATGTCAGACTGTGAAGAGACCCAACGATAATTATTTAGAGCAAACAAAGTCAAGATGAACCTTCAGTCATTGTGTTGGATCGCCTGAGCGTCACATTCAAACACATGAAGATTCACACGTCTTTGAGCTGTCAACTTTTCCCGACAGGAACTCCCACACGACCTGAATGCAGCATAAAGCTGTCAGTGCTGGCAGCACAGTCCCTCCCTCCGGGTCCTGTACATTTTTATGTATGAATCTTCACTTTTTGATTTGTATTCTGGAGTTTAATTTATTTCCTCTGATTGAGGTCAGGAGCCGGTTGCACCAACCAGTGAAGTTAAACATGAAGTTTTACAATTAAAACTGGTTCCATCAATGTAGATATTATTTATTTAATATTTACGCCCACTAACCACCGTGTGTAACTGTTGTGTAGCTAATACAAAGCTAACATTAGCTAGTTGACATCTGACCCGATTAGAAAGTGAGAGATATTAACTGTGGTCGACAGAACTAAAACTTGATAGTCTGTTTAATAATGATCTTGATATTTTGAGATTTATTGAGATTTTAAGTAATATTTAACAACAATATTAAAATACCTACTAGTAATAATTACTACAAATAACCAAAATCTGTCAACATAACCAAAACCAATCCCCAAAACCCAGACTGTACATTAGCAACATTCTGCAGGGAAAGCAGCGCTCACTGGCTAACAGCATATGATATAAAGATGTGCAAACTCCAGGTTGAAAGAACATAGATTAGTGGACTTGTCACAAATTATTCATCACATTATTGGATGATCTATTGATGTGTCAGCCAGGAGAGCCGGAGGTAAAGGAGAGAGGACGGGAGGCTGTCCTTAAATATGTTTGTGCTTTTATTATTCATACGACAACTCAAAGTGGACCATATGTAATTTTTCATCGTCATGGAATATTAATTCTGCGATAATGAGAAAAAAGATTTTTATATTAAGATTACTGAAGAGTGACTAAAGAACAAACCTCTGAAATGTTGATGACCAGCAGGAGTTTTGTGTCTCTTTGTGGTCCCATTGTATTTCTTTGTGGTCCCATTGTATTTCTTTGTAGTCAGCTCAGCGTCTCTCTGACCTGCTGCATACGTTAGAGACAAGGTGAGCTGTGTGCCACTGTAGAAATGTTACCGTGGAGAACCTTGCGTGGGCTGAAGCACGCAGGGACACTCGGCTGATTAAGCTTTCCGAGCATGTGGAGCTGCACTCTCAGGGCTCCTTCGTCCATTAGGCCCAGAGGAGTTAAATCAGGCATGCACCCCCGCTCCTCTGCTCACCTCGTATTAAAACATCACTGGACATTAACAGACCTCATGAATATGCACAGCAGGACGAAACTTCATTTAGGTTTGCTTTTAGTCTGCAGAGGAGATGAAATCACACCGTGTTAGTCGGAGCGTACCTGGTAATGTTTTGTTTCTGGACGGAGGTGAAGTCTATGACTATCTGCTTGAAGCAGCTAAAGCATTATTAAAATGTTTTAATGGTTATGTGTTGGCACTCACAGCACTTGGTAAAGTTAAATATAACATAAAAAAACGGACTAATATATTATTTTAACTTTCTCCTTTTTTTGTTTTCATTTCAATGCCTCATCCTGCTTTTATTACATTTTAAGTTACTTACAGTTTATATTGCTTTTTGCATCAACCTTCGAGCATACTCCATTACAAGTAAAAGCACTGGATTAAAATTTCTTATTAAACCTGTTACAACAACAACAAACAAGCAGACAAAAAATAGATTGTTCCCTCTTTTTTTTCCTGTCATAGTTTTTCATCTCACTGATTTGAATCTTACACATATCTATATGTAGTGAAGTGTTTTAGAGACACAGTAAGTTTCCATCATTTAGGTTGTTTTCAAACTCTAAAAAAGAAAGGTCTTAGAGTTTTAACTCTCAGACAATGCATGCTGGGAAGTCTGATATGCTGCTTGCGTGTCTTTAGAAACTTAATTTAATGAGTTGATTAAACTCTGTTCATTCCTATATCATCGTTGTCATCATTTCAAATCAAAAACTTAAATTTTAACTTAAAATAAATAAAACTTAAATAATAATAAATCATAATAGTAATAAATGTTACTTATCGTATAGTTAAACAATTATCGTAAACAGGTGGATTCAGGAATAAAAGCTGGTTTTGAGGTCCGAGTCCATCACTCTGAAATCCGTCATGTCTTTAACACCTCCACATTATGCAAATGAGAAAGATATAAAGCAGACGAAACAGCTCGACAAGCGCTCTGCTGACAGGAACATAAAAATGCTGAATTTGTTTGGTGCTGACTTCAGCTCGATAAGCATTTTTCTTGGAGAGTGAACATCTATCGTCAAACTGTTTGGGTGAAGGCCGATTTTGACAAACTTTTTTGGCCCATATTGAAACAAACCTCCTCTACAGCGGATGAGCAGCAGGAGATCCACACACACGTGGAAATGTCGAGTTGTTTAAATCGTGAAAGTTTGTTAAAAAGATCACCTGCTGTGAAGACTTCTTCACAAGACTTCCTCCAGCTCCTTTAGCTTTCCTTTCCAGTCTGAACTGTGTTTGTTTGTCTTCTCTTACCTACAGATCATTATGGATAATATTTAAATTTTTTATTTTGATTTCTTTCGATCACTACTTTGAGGCTTTTTATATATTTTATGCATGTAAAAATGTTCCTGCCGACTAATTTAGTCGATTAAACAGAAATTTGAATTTAGACAAGTTGACTAATCTACAGTCAAAATTTATTAAAAGTTAAATGTTCTGTAAACTTCTTTGTTAGATACTCCAGCAGGAGTCAGCCCTTTGTTCCCACAGCCCTATGTTCCGACATTTTTCACTGAAAATTAGGCCTATGTTCTGACAGCCCTATGTGGTTAGGGTTACGGACAAGGTCAGGTCAGTAAATTCACTTTCTCTCAATTTTCTTCCGTTTAAAGTCGGTCAAAGCTGAATTACTTTGCATTACCGCAGCTTTGACAGACGGCAAGCCATGTGAAATAAAATGTCTAACTATTGGGGTATTTCTTTCTTATTTTTAATATTGTATCTATGTTTCTCAACCTTGTTGAGATTGCACTTTTAGTTTCCCAAATGTATTGTACTCCACATTTATCACAAAAAATAATATAAGCACAGTTTCAATTAAATTCAATTTTATTTGTATAGCGCCATTCGAAGTTATCTCAGGACACTTTTCAAATAGAGCAGGTCTAGACCGAACTCCTTTTAACATTTAAAACATTTAGTTTGAGGTTCGTGGAGTGAAAACTTGTGGGTTCTGGAATATTGTCTTATCTAATTGACTGCGGACGAATTTTAAATTACAAAAATCTTAATCCCTGATTTTCTTCTGTTGTATGGGTTTTAGTTTAGCATGTACTAAAAGATCTTTCAAAATTTTTGTTCTTCCGATATGCTGAAATGATTTAGTGATTAGGTAGCAATCCTGCACCTTCCATAATTGTTTTATAATTATCGCTGATCTTGTAATTAAGGCATGTGCTAACTGTAGAATAAGACGCGATTATAGGAATAATGTCCTTTTTATCGCCTTGTCCCTTATCCTCAAAGGATCTGAGACATTGCCGTGAAAAGTATTGCTGTCCAAAAATCTGATTGTTGTTTGCATATTACCAGTCCCTGAAATGTATGTTTTAGATGAAAACTTGTTTTGTAAAATAATGCATGTGTATCTGTCTTTTTAAAGAAGAAAAAAATAATTCAATATGTAACACACATATGTAACATATACCAATCTGATTGATGGATCATGAGTGTCCAAAATCTTCACAAACGTATCAAATTCCTTTTTTGTGTCTGTCCGAATTCCCCAAATATCATCCAGATATCCAAGGGAAATGGAGAGGCTTTATTGGACATTTAGCAAGGGCTTCTTTCTCCCAGTTTGCCACTAAGATGTTGGCATAGGCAGGGGCAAACTTTTTACCCATTGCTGTACCTTTAATTGGTAAATAAAATTCCTAATTAAATTAAAAGTCATTTTTGGTCAAATTGATTTCTAATAATTTAATTAATTCGTCATTAGGTCTTTTTGGTTCTGGACATTTTTGCAACGTTTTTTTAACTGCTAATACACCTGATGGGATGTCTATATTTGTATAAAGGCTGTTAATGTCCATCGAAAAGAAGAAGGAATTTGGAGGAACTTTCAGATTTTTGACAATCTCAATGAAATGGTAAGTATCTTTGATGTAGGACGGATGCCTGACCGATAATGTGTAAAAATAATAATCCATATACTCGATACGTTGCACTTTCACAATCAGTTACTATCGGCCTTCCTGGGCGAATCTCAAGAGGTACTGTCCATTTTTCTGGTTCTTTATGAATTTTAGGTAGGATATAAAACTGTTGTGGTCTTGGTTGTATGTCCCCCCTCAAATATCTTTTTTGGGCCGCATTAATTAATTTATTTTCGTGTAATATATTTAAAATGTCCTGCACAATTGGTAGCGATTTTAAATAAATGGGTGAACCTGCATGAACCTAACGTCTCTTCAGGTCTTTTTACTGGCACTAAAGTTGAAGTGGTGTCCAGTTCTCACTGTATGTCCGCCAACAGGGAGGTACTTGCCTGAGGACGCCTGTTCCTCCTCAATCTCCAGGAAGAGACTGTCTTCCTCAATCACACAGGCCCTTCTTCTCCTAGGTCTCTGTTCTTTTGGGGCCTCGGATTGTAGGATCTGGACTGCAAAGTACGCCTTTGGGGTCTGTGGGGCCATAGCTGAGTCCTTGGTTGGTTTTTGAGGTGTGCTTTGTGACCTCGGTCTAACGTATTGTGAAGGCTGTGACTTCTTGGGCCCCCTGGGCTGCAACCATTGCCTCCGCATGGTCAATGACGTCCTGCTGGACGGGGAAGGTTTCTGCGTGCCCAGTTGGTGGCAACTTGAAAGGCTGTCAACCACTCTGGAACCCAGTCCTGAACCAGTTCCCCATGATCACCTCGAGGCCTGCCATGTAATGGTCCCTCAAGATAATCAGGGATGTGTGACCTTAGTTCCTAGCATTCCCTACTATCATGTCTTTTGTTCATGTAGTAGGTGCTGCTTTATCATTGCGACCAAAACCTCAACCATCGGGGGAAATCATTTGTGGATCTGATTTCCCCTCTCCTGGGGTGACATTCTGCAAATGGTGAACCATCTTGATCAGCTTATGCAGCTTATACACCAGCCGTCCAAACTTGGGGTCAGTGGTTATGGGAGGTTGGTTTCTCCCAGCGGCAGGTCTCTGGTTTTGCTGCTGTCCACCTTGTGTGTTGGCCGCGAGGCCTAAAAGCTCCTGGGTTAGGCTGGCGTGTCACCTATGCAAATGATCGGGATTGGGGACCCTGATAGGGAGGCATAGACCGGTTAGGGACACAGGTACCTGACCCCCAAAAGCGGGGGCCTGGAGGTGCATGGCCCTTCCCCCAAAAGTCCCCACCCCCTCGGAACCTGGCTGGTCGAAACTGACCCTGCCAGGGTGGTGGTTTTTCAAATGTACACCAATGGGATTGACCACCTATTCCCTCCCTTTAATCTATTTAAATTAAATAAATTAACCTAAAGTGTGTGTTCCTTCTCTTAGAATACACAAAATCAACCAAAACAAACAAAACAAAACTAAAAAGTCCGAAACTCCAAGACCTCAAAACTTCGAAGAAAATTCAGTCCAGAGTTCGAGTGTTTCTTCACTTTTATGTTTGTAAAATAGTTTGAAGTTCGAACTTTCCAGAAATAAAAATAAAACTCAATATAAATCAAATGTTTTCAAATTAAATCAGAAGGGTGCCCAAAGCGCAACGTTTTGACCTGAAAAGGTCTTCTTTGGGCGAAGGGCACGAAAAGTTAAAGAAATGGCTTGCAGCTGCTTCAGTTGGGTAGTTCACTCTCCAAAAGTCAGAGCCAGAATGAGAAAAGGGGCATTGTCTCTCTGCCTTTTATAAGCCTTCCCACTTTGTGGACTAAGAATTCCAAGTGGTATTTTCACCCTTTTAAAACAAAATGAGTGTTATTAATTGTAGTTCAAACCTTTTTCCCTGATATTTATTTGTATTTTAACCCTTTTAACCTAATATTTTAAATTAATGTTATTTATTATAAGCCCTATTTTATCAATGTGTTTATTTAACTATGTTTTTAGTCCTGAATTACCCAATAAAATGTAATCTGATCTTAATCGTTTTTTTATTATGAAATAAATCCATTAGGGTTAGTGGTTAGGGTTAGGGGAAGAAAGGGGGATAAAATCTGATACAAATTTATGAAAAATTAAATATGGGAACATAGAGCCTAATTTAGAAAAAAAAACATAGAAATGTAGGAACATAGGGTGGGGGAACATAGGCATGCTCCCCTCCAGCATTACTTGTTACACACTTCAAATGTGCTGGCAGTTTGTTACATTATCAGATTTAAATGTCAGTAAACGTGTAAACTCCAGGGACTGCTCCAAGTTCTTGCTTGCCGCCTTCCCCAAGTGCTTGCTCATGGTGGGAACTGTTGGGTGCTGATATAACTTTTGTTATGAAGGGGTCTAGACCAACCACTCCAGTGGAGCTGCTCAGAGGCCAGAAGGTCAGATTGTGTATTTACTGGGCAGCTTCTAGGCATTAATGTGTGCATCTGTGTGAATGTGATCAGGGCGTTCCATTTTGTCAAAGAAAGAATGATATAAATATACAGTTTTTTTTTTTAGATGATTAAAGAAACATGCAGATTTAAGAGGTGTTATTTCTGTAAATTGACTTCATCTACGCTTGTCGCCATTTTCACACAAATTGTTAAGATCTGACGCTGAGCCCCTAAAGCATTATGGGAACTGTAGTTTGAAAACATAAACCATGATTATGTCCCAAACAGAAGACCTTTGATTCAGATCAATTAATTAATTGACTCATTTAAAACTGATGGCTCATGTGGTGATTACCCATGGAGCTGTCAGACATAAAGCTGCGTCCAGCGGAGACGCCTCTTCTTTTAAATAAATGATCATCACTTCAGATGAAAGTCTGATTATAAATTAGCTCTTCACGTCCTGTAAACCACCGTATTCTGTCTTCACCTGAAGTTGTTCTACATTTGTAAGGTTTACATCTCATCTTCTTAAACTCTTAGTGTTGTTAGATTTTCCTTTTTGTCAGTGGAGAACCTTTTGTTTCCCCTTCATTATAGTATCGCTTCTTGATTTGCATGACTTTAATCCTCCCCCATTTCGGGCTGTAATTCAATCTGTCAAGCAGCAGCTTTTTGTACAAAGTGCAGTCAATGCCACAGTTGTGAATCCCTTCCAGCTTTCTCTCTTCTGCAATCCAATTTGATGTCCTAATGATCACTTTAATATCCATACTGAATACTGGAGGGGAGTGCTGCACCTCTGCTATGAGCCCAATTTCCAGGTGCTGCTGTGCTGTGATGAATTTCCATCTTGTGAGTCAGATGTGTCTTAGAAACAGGCTCTCGCTGGGTTTCTAAACTCATTTTGTACTCTAAAGCAGTGTGGCGTTCAACCACAAGTGCAGAATTGCTCTTCTGTTGTTCTGTTTGATTGCATCTGGTACCAAATCACGTTCTGAAAACCACAGGAAGGGTAGAAAAGCTGTTTGTTTCCAAGTGTTTTATTTTTCCTTCGATGATGATTTTACATATCAGCCAAAATTAACTTTATGTAGCTTAATACTTCAGTATTTTGGGAAATAGGTTTATTTGCTCTGGGTTAGCCGAGAAGATTGATACCACTCTCATATTGAATGATCAATATGCAGCTACAGCCAGCAGAAACAGAAGTATAAAAAAAGATAATTTCTGCTATTACAAGGAAGTTGCTGTACCCTAAAAGAAAAGGTTCCAGCACACAGCTGGTGTACAGATTAAACAAATGAGATATATTGTGTCACCAACCGGTTCCAAACAAAGATCAGATTGTTTAATTTCATCCATATTTGATGAATCAGCAATGTATTACATCCAATGGCAACATTCTTTTAATTATTGCGCAAGACATCTACACAAGGCAAAGATTGCAGTTACAGCAAATAATTTATGGTTAAATCATCACTAACTCAACTCAACTTTATTTATAAATGAATGCTGATGTGAAAATAACGTAATCACCGAAGATAAAACCTTAAAACTAACATTACTCCAAAGTAAAAGCCAGATTAGTTCTAGTATCCAGAGGCAGTTAATTCCTCAGTTTAGGGACATAAAACAGGCTTTTTTTTTAATCTCTCTTAGTTTTCTTAGTTCAGTTCTGAACTAGCTGTGAGCATCTTTCTGACTTAAAAAAGGTCTGACTTTGGAGGTATTCGTAAGATGGAAAATGCTGTTTTGATGACTTTGTTTAAATGGGAATTCAAATTTAAATCAGAATCTCCCAAATGTATGACGTTATTTCTAATGTCTTTGCTAAAGTCCCCCAGCATTAAGGGTAGTTTTTTCCTCATTTATCTTTAAAAGGTTCTTACCCATCCATATATTGATTTCAGTGAGACATGCAATGAGAGCACACAGTGTGTTGGAGTTGTTTGGTGAAACAAAGATATACAATTCAGTGTCATCAGCATAGAAATGATAAATGATTGGGTGATGATTAATGATATTTCCGAGGGGAAGCCAATATAAAGAAATGTGAGATTCTATATTTGTGAGTGTGGCACCAAACATTGTAATCCTATCGTGGTAGCTGCACATTTGTTCTGATTACATCACTTTATTAAAATATTGACCCCTGACTAAGTGACATATTTTATGTATGTTTCATATTATATTAAAAACTGTCACATTAACTCAGTTTTAACTAACTGCAGGAAATTTATGTAAAACAAGAGATTTGGATGAATTTTGAGCAGGTTATACAATTGTCTGCCTGTATGATGTATTTTTTAATATTTTTTAACAATGATTTGATGACTTAATTCAGTGTTTTCTTGTCCCTGATGCTAAGACAATGTACTTAATCTACATGTACTTTTCTTCAAAGAAGTGAGTCAAATGCTGAGATGCTATTGTGTGTATTTTCATTTAGTTTTCTTACATACCTTAAAATCAAGAAAACCTTGCGACCACACATGAGGCTTTAGCGACCCCTGGTGGGAGTCCCGACCCCCCAGGAGAGAGAGTGCCAACCAGTTATATTTTATCTGTGTTGCAGTCATACTACTGCACGCCCACTTCGACTTCTGTTAAAAATTAAACCTGTGCCTGTTTATCCGTGAGTTTGATTTGAGAAGAACTGTAGCTCCGTGTCTGTTCTATTTGGTTTAAAGTCTGCAGATTCTTTTGTTTAGTAGTTGAATGAGTTGGTGTGTTTCCTCATCTCCTTTCAGCAGCAGCTGAGCGGAGCTGAAAGGACAGACTGTCTTCGGCAGGAACACCACTGAAACTATCGGACAAAAAGAGTTTTCAGCTGGGAGGAATAATGGGGTGAAAGGTTTGCAGAGTTGGAGAATGGCTGATGATGTGATTAAAAGAGGATCTCGTGAGGTTTGTGTGTTCGGTTCACTGAGCGTCTCCAGAAGACGTCAGAGCGGATCGTGCTTCAGTTAAATGATGTCTAATAAACAACAGCAAGATCCGTTCTGATCTCTTTGTTTTCTGTATGAGCTGAAGAGCCACAGCTGTCAACACAGATATGACCCTAACCCACACACACACTCTCAGTACTGTATAATGGACACAGAGTGTGTAAAAAGTGCTTACAGTGCATTGCTGTTAGTGTTAGTTAGTCCTGATGAACAGTGGGGCTTTCACCTCGAACAACACACTCACTTGCTCGCATACCTTTATACTTGTGAGGACCATCACTGACATAAAAGAGCTGCAGATGATGATGTGTTACAGTACTCCAACCTGGAAGTTAGCTTCACCCTGATTCCTTGGACAAAAAGCCAATGGGATTGTTCCATTGGATTTTGGATTATTGCAGAAAATAATCCGTGGAGAACAAAAGTTGATCATAATTACACCTATTGATCAGCAAGATAATCTTCACAAAGAAAACGCATTCTAAAGACGATCTGCTTCAGAAACACTCTCAGTGTGATTTGAAGACAAACCGTATTTCAAACGTAACGTTATTAAGCTGTTGAGATTTCAGGGTCAGGCTATAAACGAACTACACCACAGTTGTGTGACTTCAATGTTACCACCAGTAAGCTTCTAACTGATAATTAAATTCAAATTTACAAAACGTGTAAAGTTAGTTAGAATAGTTTGCATGAGAATAAACACAACAAGGCCATAAAGGCGGACTAATTAATAAAATCACACTGTTTGGAGGGTAAATGTAAGATGCATCTTACATTAACATACATATACATACAACTAGAATCAAGGAAGTGAGTAAGATGACTTAAGGCTCAACGTTTTGCGCAGTAAACTATGATTGGTCGAATTTGCGGGAATGTTGCAGTTAATGGACACAATTACAAGGTTGTACAGAATTCACAGGGAATGGTTGAATTTGCTTTGTCACAACTTGTGAGATCAACAACTTCGTTCCTGGCATCCCATGAGCACTGTGACCTCATCCACTGAGTGATGGTGGGGATTGAACCTGTGACCTTTCGGTTGCTGGTTTCCCTCCAGCTCAGTGAGTTATCCTGCAGTTTTGAGGATTAATACAGTCCTCCCTGCAGCTGCCTGCCTCCCTACCAGCTCTGTACAACCACCAACCCAGCATGAACACAAGTGTGTGTGTGTGTGTGTGTTTGAGAGAGTGTGTGAGTGTTTTGCTGGCTAAATCACTGCACCTCTCTCTGTATTTATTTGTGGCCCAGTAAATCTGCAAATCATCAGCGCTGTACTTCCACAATGTAACACACACACTCACAGAGCCCCAGAGGAGCCTAAAAACCATCAAATGGCTTCAAAGAGTAGCTTGGTTGCCATAACAACTGTCATAAAAAGCAATTATGAAGTGATTTAAAAGCTGATTGGCCGCTAATGGTTTGACAAGAAAGAACAGTTTACTGCTGGTTCGGAAAAGGAAGAAATAGCGTATGTGTTTCAGCATTTGTTTTTCCCTTGTCAGACACTTTAGCGCACTCAAACAGAGTTTGTGTTTAACGTAGAATACGTACAGCTCAGTGGGAGACAGGAGGAAGCTAGCTTACCCTGAAATTCCACCAGACATGGTGGTTTTATTGTGGGGCATCAGTCGTTGCCGACTATGTTTCACTACTATGTTCAGCCCCTCCAGGATTTTGCAGACTTTTTTGGGGATTGTTGTGGCCTTAAATGCCTGATTTCACTTTTGCTTTTGTAAAACGTTTGCACAATGAAAGTGAAAATTGCAATAGTTGCGATATTTATTTTGGTATAATTTATTAAAAATCAAAGAAAACTTGTTCCAGTGAGCACCCGGTGGACTTTGGGGGCTAAGCTATAATAGAAGATACAGAAATATGTCACCTTCCTGCAAACTTGTACAGAGGTGTGGCTGTGTTTATTTGTGGTAGAACGTAACTGCTGTGAAACCATCAGAAAATAACGTTTTATTTTACTAATTTACTGCTTTGTTCTCACTAACGTTGCTCCCTCTCCTCATACATTCTCCATGTTGCTCGACCATTGACAGTGAAGTGAAGCCAATGCCGAAGTGTCACCAAACTCAGATCAAACTGGCAAACTAGGCAGTGCTGATCAGATATGGATCAAGATTCTGTTACTTTGTTGCCTGTTTCTCTTCTCAAATCTGTTGACAAACACATTTTACTGTTTATCTGGAATACCAGATCGTGAGTGACCAGGTGAGCCGCCATTGTTTCCTGTTACGGACGAGTTGAAACTGCGCAGCCAATGAGACCTACGCTACCTCCTACAAACTGTTATGGCAGCAACCATAATGCCAAACTCAACGCTTCAAAAAGGTTCTCCACAAACCGATGGGTGACGTCACTTGAGCTCGACCAAAGGTGGCTGAGTAATGGATAAATCCTGCAGAGTATATTTAAGAAGAAGGAGACTTTTCTCAACCTATAAAGGAACTCTTCATCCTTCAGTTCATCACAAACATTCACAATCAACACATCTTGATATATACATGGTTTCCACTGCACGGGAAGGGGATGAAAACTTGTAAATGTAAAGTAACTAAAGCACATGTAGTGGAATAAAAAGTACAATATTGGAAAAATTAAAATATAAATACCTAGAATCTGTAAAAGTAGAGCACTTGAATGATAGAAGATCTTTTTTAAAAAATAATTTAACCTGCTGAGGCCTTCACATAATGTGGCTGCATTCGGTTCAGACTTACACTGAACGTTCAGGTTAATCAGGCGTTCATTCAGACATGATTTACATGAAGGGCTCTTCTGAAAGCGGCTTAAATCATTTCATCATAAACTGCCGAATAAAGCAGACAGAAAACGATATGATCTCTGAGAAAGAGAAATAAATGTGTGTGATGTGTGTGTTGACCTAGATATCTATCTAATAAAGCAGAAATACCATCAAAGAAACAGATTTTTTTCCCAGAATGCCCAGAAGAAGTAACTGTACAATCCCGTCTACTGGAGACTACTTTTAGCCTCCAGATCCTCTCAGAACATCAACAGAAACACTTTCCCGAGGTTTAGAGGAATCACACAGGCTGTGATTGACGAGGACTGTTTGAACCGGAGCTGAGGGCCCTCTCACCAATGGGCCTTTGAGCCAGGCATCATCATCGCCACCCCTCCGTCATCTCCGGTCAATTAACGGGCTGCCATCTGAGCTGAGGAAGAAACCCGAAGCTGTTTGTAGCTGCGAGTGTCTGATCCTGACCGACAGCTGCTGCAGCTCTCACTCTCATCTGAACAGCAGCTACTGTTGCTGCTGTTCACACTCACTCGTATTTATATGTGGACACATTCTGGTTTTTAAGGAACAAATAAATGTGCCCTTGAGCGGTGATCGATAAAGTTTAATCTAAAGACTCAACAGAATGTAAAGTCATTAAGTACATTTATGTAAAGGTTATATATCTGAGATTCATATATCCCTTCTATAGAGATATAGTGGAGTCATGGTTTCTGGTTACGATGAAAAAGGAGTGTTTTTGTCTATGGAGTCTACGTCTAACTTTGGCAAATTTGGTACCATCATCAGGTGAAAATGTAAGTTTGTCCAATACATTGATTTATGACTAAATACTTACAAAGATAAAAAAAATGTAAACCTTCTTCCTTCTCCAGGAACCAAGGTTTTCCTTGTTTTTTCAGTTTTATTGACTAAAAAGTTATAAAATTTGTTTAAAATGTTGTTAATAACTATTAAATAGGCTATAAATCATCTTGGTCATTCAAATTAATTAAAAATCCATGAATATCTTGCATTTAGAATTTAGTATGATGTCAATAAATGGACAGATTTTCTTCCTTCCAGCGTCCCTGAAAGGTCATAAGTTATTTGTTATATATTTTGGTTTCACACAGGGCACCCTCTGCATTCTCCAGGGTTAAAGTCCTGTGTTTGTTTGAGCCATCCATCCATGTTCTCGCTCTTTGTTCTGCATCACTTGACTCCTGACGGCGGGCGCGTCCAGAAATTAACCTGCAGGGTCATATTTTGAGGGCCACTGACTGAGCTGCAGTGTTTGAGCCCCTGCATCCCGTTACCATGGAAACACATCAAACCAAAAAGAAAATAAACGACTTGACATTTAAGAAATAAGAGATAAGCAGAGTAAAAAGATTAAACATGTTCAGAGTGCTTTAAGCATCCCCGATTGTTGTGGTTGTTGTTTGTTTGCTGTCGCCGGGAGGAAAGAGGCGTTCTTCCCCTCGACTTCTTTTTCTTTTTTTTATCTCTTTCCATCTCTCTTATTTTGACAGGTCTCACAGTAGGGGTCTCGCAAAAAAAATAAAAAATAAATTACCCAGAAAGATGAATGAAAACACTCAACTCCCTGCTCTATAATCCTCTTCCTCATCCTCCTCTCGTCTCCTGGAGGTCTAACTATTGCTGACAGTCAAACCGGTGAAGGGAAGTCTTTCCTTTCTTGTCTTCCTGTAAGCAGAGGAGAGGAAGGAAGGATGGCAGCGAAGAGGGAGGAAGACTACAGGTCACTGTGTCACATTACAGAGTCACAAACTCTTGCTGTCACTTGGATGCAAGACGTGATAGACCAGACGTTGGCCCCTGACCAGTCACATCTCGTCATCAAGAATGAGGTGATAGTGGCCGACTTCTGGAACAAGAACATAAACAAACATGGCGGTCCGAAGTGGTGTATGATACTGGCTGTGTTCAGGAGCACCAATAGCATCAGTCCTCTTTCACCCATCGGTTTGTGGAGTCCCGTTTTGGAGCCTCCAGTTTGGTGATAGTGATATATTTGTTGGAGCTAACGGAGGTGATGTACTGCGAGTTGAGCTGCTCTCATTGGCTGCACAGTTTCAGCTCGTCTGTGATCATCATCAGTGAATACTGGTCACAGTTCAGTGAATTACTGCATATTTACAGTAGGTAAATGTTTTACAGTGTATCCTCCTATTGAAAGAATATTACTGTAATAATAATAATAATAATATAATAATAATGAAGAAATTACAAAGGGATAATTTAACTGCACTTCCTTTTCAAACATTTATTAAAATAGAAATATGTCACAGTACAACACAAAAACTAGACCAGAACAAACATTGTTTATTTTTCTTTTCTTTGTTTTGTTCTTTGTTCCTCTTTGAAACAATCTTTACTTTAAAGGACTAATTAAACTAAACTAATACAGTAATATAATGACAAAACTGTGATGACGAGTACTGTGTTGTAAATTTGTAAAATCTTAAAATACATTTAAAAAAAGAAAATGTAGAAAATTCTTTCTTTGCTGGTGAAGTTGCTGACATTTAATTTGTCTGTCTGTCACATTACTGTTTTTATTCTGTTTTATTTGTTGACAAAAATGTGAATTGTTTTTGACTTATTTTTGTTGTCAGTAAAAACTGTGACACAGAATATTCGCTGACGACAAAAGCAAGAAATGAGATCGGGGCGGGAGAGGTTGAGGGAAAAGGCGAGGAACAGAGGAGTAAAATGAGCTTTGAAAAGGATGCAGTGGAAGAAGGACTGAAGCTGTGAAAGATGAGGATAAAAGAGGAAGGACGAGTTCACAGAAGGAGAAAGGGGCAAATGAGAGGTGAAAAGAAGGAGGGATCTCCTCAGTTCACCTCCTCCTTTAGCTGCACTCAGATCTTCTCCCGCAGTGAAATCATATGAACTCATTTTCCCGTAATGTGTTCTGAGTTGATGCAACGTGTTATTTTGGGCCTTTCGGCGCTCCATAAAGTGCTTTTTGTCTTAAGTGCTTTTGTTAAAACTGCTTTGGCAAACAATTCAGGCTGACGGCGAGCAGAACGGGGCCGGCGCCACTGAACCCGCGACCCGTAGGTGTGCTCGTGCAGCATAAATAAAACAGCCGAGGACTTCCTGGTTCACTCAGGTGTTCCAGAGAACTGGGGGAAGAATGATTGAGGAGGAAGTTAATTTGACCTTTTGCTTTGATGGCTGTGTTAATTAGACCACGCTGAGACGCCGCGGTGATTCGTGGCAATTAGAGTCTTTGATTTCACACAAGAGGAGGAGTGAGAGGCGTTTGATTACACAGAGAGGAACGGAAAACAAAATCAGCCTCTTACGTACTGATGGAGTGACTGATAATCAGCCACTTCCTGTTTAACTGTATTATTACACCGGCCTGACTTTCTACCTGTTTACACAGGTACGCACTCTTTACTCGAGCAGAAGCAACAAAACAAATACTACATATAATACAGGCTCCCAAATGTACTCAGTGTAAAGGTAATCTGTTATATTTATTTCAGACACGTAAAAGAAACAAAAAGATGAACGGGCCCTCGCAGGTCACATGATGATACGATGATGATTGCCAAACAAAGCAACAAAACTCAATTCCTTTCTATTTTTATATCAAAATCCTGTAAAACAAAATTTGCTTACGCAAGCACAAACTAACTAGTTACAACCAATAAGATCCTGACATTCAGTAATGTTAGCAGTGGCTGGAGCCAAACCCGCTAATAAATACACCGTCCGTGTTTCATATCTGAGATTCTGTCATCATATTAATACTGAATACAGTCTATAGGTTGAATTTGTAAA
>JAGRRF010011533.1:1074555-1087138 GCA_019097615.1 Morone chrysops | reverse complement strand
TTTTCCTTCAAAAATAAGGACATTTCAATGTGACCCCAAACTTTTGAACGGTAGTGTATATTAAAATATATTTTTATATATTTATATATTTCTCATATTATGCTCATTTTCAGGTTCATACTTGTATTTGAGGGGTCTGCTATAATAGATTTGCTTGCAACAATTATCTCATTATTATTCTTACACTGGCCATTGCTGCCCTTCTGTTCACCCTCTCTGTGAGAAGCCCAGTCTGCTCTGATGTGTTATAGAGAGCCGCAGAGATAATGTATTTGACCAATCCTGAAGTTAGCATCTTCCTGGTTCCTTTGACAAAAAGCCTGTCAGGGTCTCCTCCAGGTTTGTGAAGGCTGTAGTTGCCATCATGGGTCAGTGCATAATTTTTCCATCATCCAGACTTCATTCAGCGGACTGGGGATTTAAGGAAAGGGAAATAGAAGCAACTGGAGGCAGACTTTAAAAGAGCAGACAGCAGCAGTAAATGGACATAGACCAGAGGGAGCTCAGCACTAAATGGACTCTGGCTCCAGGGAGCATTCAGTACAGTACAGAAGGTCTGGAGAACAATGTGCTGACCTTGTTTTGTTCGGCACAAAACGCTGCATTTACCAGCTGGCCTTATTACACCTGAATATAAATCGCCAGATATAAGGACACTCAGTTCACTACCTTCTATTGTAAGCCTTTATAAAGGTTTTGCTAACAGACATATTGCTTAGCCCAACCCGCTGTGAGTGACTTAAATATGTCCTTATCTCTGCTTAAAACTACGTTGTAGTTTGTTATAAACTGGTTGTTTATATGCTGCCTGAACATGTTAGATAAGGGGCATAGATCACTGCTGTCAGAGCTCTGTACTGTCTATTTAATTCATATAATAGTAGCAATAATACAATTATTAATACCTTTATGTCATAAGTTTAATAAAGTCCAAAAATGTTATATTATTTATTATTATATATTACTTTCAGACATAGTTAATAAAAATTTAATTGAGTCCATTTGACAATAATACTAGGCAACAGAGCTCAGGACTGCTACAGGGCAGATGTCAGTGCTGTAGATACAGGTCAGAGATATATAATGTCCATTTGATTCATATAATAGTAACATTAATCATACTAATATTAACTTTATTTCATACATTTTAGTGAAGTTCAATAATTTCACACTAATTGTTGAGCATAATTAAAACCTTATTTCATATTTCTTTCCTTGAAACTTCCTCGGTATATACTGTATTAATCCCAGGGCATATTATAAAATTATGGACCTGTAAATAAAGTCTTCTCACATATTTCTCAACATGGAGTTCTAGATGCTGCTCCAAACTGCCTGGAGATGAATTTTAGCAGATAAATACTAAATCCTGTTAGTGAAATTTAGTCTCAAAATGATGGAATTGTCCTAAAAACCAAAGGTTTATGAGTATAAATCTTCTTCCCAGGCTGCTCAGTGATAGGTAAGGCCCTGTTCTGCATCTTCAAGATCCAAACTATATTTTGCTGCATATTAAACACAGTTTAGTGTAGTTTTGAGATTAAAAATTCATTAACAGTGCTCTCTCATATTAAGTTTTGGGCTGTATCCAGTAGTTCAAAGCTTCATTCATAACGTTGACATTTAAATTTTAATTTAACATTTGAATGCTGCGCAGGTCTTTTAATCAATTAGTTGTCAGAAATGTCCAAAGTTTCTGAGTTTAGCTTCCCAAACTTGAATATTTTCTGCTTTCTTTAGTCCTCTGACAGTAAACGGAATAACTTTGGGTTGTGGAAAAAAAAGATGAAGATGTCAGGGTTGAGCTGCATATTTACACACAAAATCTGGCAATGTGACTCTTTCTCGAAGGGTTGTGCGGAGGTGTGGCCATGTTTATTTAGAATGTAATTAAGTTTAATTTCTCTGATTCACTGCTAATGGTGCTCTTTTCATTTACTCCATAGTTACCTCAACCACAGTCAACAATGGCAACCAACCAATCGTACTCATTCTACCTTAAAAGACTAATCTGATTAATCACTTTGTTCAAATTGAATGATTTTCTTAGAGGGTATTTAAAATTTTATTTGGGGTTATTGCGTCATTAAATATGACAACAGACATTTCAAACTTAATTTTGAAACCTTCAATTAAAGCATGATTATTAAAAAAAGTGCCCAAAAGTGCTTCTAAATCCCAAAAAGTGCTTCAAGCTCATGCCAGATGGTTCGCAGCAGTTCTTAATCAACAAGTGCCCGTGTTTTTGCTGAGTCATGCTCGACACATGGGTCTTCACCTCTCATCTGACAGAATCTCTTCCTTTGATTTGGTCGGAGCAGTCTTTGTACTGCAGGAGTCTTTAGGGAGTTCAACTCAGCAAGGTGAAACATCTTGATCAGACAGACATCAAAAGGTTGATACTAATAGACACATATTACTCATTTAACTCCAGTTTACCTCTTTATTTAAACAAGGAAAATCTGGCTGAAGTCTTGCAACCACAAATGGACATTTTTGTTCTTTTTAATGAGAGACGATTTGTTCCTGTTTTTTTCTTTTCAGTGCAAATTGGAAGATGCATTACAAAAATGGTTTATATTTTTGACTGAACATAGGAGCACAAAAAATTAACCAAGTCATAAAAGTATTAGCAACAAATATTACTACCAAGTACCAAAAATACTCATTATGCTAAATGGCCAGTTTTAGATCAAATTTCTGGATTATTATTATTATTAAGTGAGTAATATACAAATACAAATGTATCTGTTAGTTATATTTTGTATAATTAATCTGAGGTAATAGTAGTGGTAGTAATTGTAGTAGTAGTAGTAGGAGTTGTAGTTTAGGTGTGTTCTGATTCTGCTCGATGCTGCAGGTTATTTTTCTAAACCAGACGTGAACAGAGTCTGAATGATGGAGCTGCTGCACCTGAGCTGATCCCACCTGCCCTCTGGATACTACCGACAAACCCCCCTCTCTCTGTCTGTCTGTCTGTCTGTCTTTTGTTTGCCCTTTTCATTTTGTCTCCCTTTGTCTTCCCCTGTGAAGCTACCTGTCTGCATTTCTATTCCTGTCTGGCTTACTTATTTCATCTGTCTCGCTTTATCTTTTCAACTTAAAACAGAACAATTTGAGGAACATAGCTGTGATTTGCTGATGTGAATATGATCGAAATAATAACCTCTGGGTTTGAATTGGTTGTCCAGACAGTAATATATCAGACTAATGCTGACAGGGACAGAGGACAGAACGGACATAGGGCAGAGGCCAGTGCTGTAGATACAGGGCAGAGGTCAGTGCAGGTCAGTTTTTTTTCCTGGAAACTTCCTGGACTTCCTTATTTAACCTCTGTATTTCTATTGGTGGTCCAGGCAGTAAGATATCAGACTAAATCTGAAATATGACTGCTGTTCTTATAGCTGCCATGCTCAGTACCAGTGGAGTTGGGCGATTTTTGCCAATATATTTGCACAAAATAATAAACAAAATAAACTCACAAAACATCAAGAAAGAAACATTTATTTTCCTTTGTAAACAGCAAAATACAGATGAACACCTTCTGAATTTAAGTTTCTTTTTTTACTGAACTAATACCAGCTTAACTGCCTCGTTAGGTCCTTGCAAAACACGCTTCATTCAAACTCAACAAAATAAAACTAACCAAAGTCCAAAAACCATAGTCTTTCCACTGTTCCAACAATCACCAACTCTGCTGTCTAACCGAGTTACATGTGAAAATATTCTGTCTCCTCGCACTGTCGCTGCCTCTCCGATGCCCAAACTCCCTCTCGCCCTTCTCCTGCTTCACCCCTATGTCAGTCTTGGTCAAAATAAACCCTTAATTCACAGAGCTAGATGTGAAATATTCTGGTTCTACAACTGTTTTTTTTCTCCACTGTTTTCCTCAGCTCAGTGTTTGACGTTACGTTGCTGTTGAGAGAGAGAGACTGGAGCTGAGCAGCGGCTCTCATTCTTTGGAGGTAGACCATTAAATTAGCGAATTAAATTGAGAAATCAGTCAAAGAAACTACCGCAACTGACTAAATAGCAGATATAATCGTCCAATCGCCCAACCCTACTGTCCAGCTCAATGCAAGGCTCAAGGCAGTACTGATCAAATATGGATAAAGATTCTATTGCTGCGTTGACTATTTCTCAACTAAAACCTTTTCAGAAACATTTTTTAATTTACTGTTTATCTGGAATACGAGAACGTTTCTAACCTGACAGGAAGTGATTGTTTCCTGCTTAAAAACAGAGTCAAAACCCAGCACCGCAATATGATCACTTCTGGCTCCAAAAAACCCAAAAATTGTGACAGCCATAATGCCAAACAGGAAACGGTATACTACATAAACCAGTGGGTGATGTTACAATGGGTTTACACCTAGTACATCATAATTTATTCAAGTCTGTTTCCATTTGCTTTTTGTTGATAAACAAAATTTTCCACTTCAGCTTAAAAGCAATATTCTTTTATTTTCCATATTTACGGCGTTTCCATGTTTTTTTTATGTACAGACTGACAGTGTGCATAAAAACAGGTGTATGTAAACACACTTACTGTTAATAATGTAAGATAAATATGGCATTTCATGAATTTTAAATCAGTATTTTGATATAAAACTGCCCCCCATTGCTCTTTGTACCATGTGTACCAACCTCCTTCTCCCCCTCCCTCTTTCTTCCTTTCTGTCTCTTACTATGATACTCCCCCTCTCTCCCCTCCTCTCTCTTTCTCTGTCTGTTGTTTTCTCCCCGGTCTGTTGTTGTGTGAAATGTAAAACAGACTGAGCTCTGCCTCCTGTGAGACAAACTCTACAGTCGGAGCAGAGCAGCATGGCGGCATCTAAAGCAGGAAAACAAATATTTCTCTGAGAGCAGAGAGTCGGTCCTTGGCGCTGCTGCATCTGACACGTCTGAGTTTTATACGAGCAGCTCAGCCTCAGCTCAGTCACTTTTATCAGGAATTAGTCTTGATGACAATGAGGTCTGCAGGTCTGACAGCTGGTCTAACCGAACAATACAGCTTCAATCACAACAGGTAGAGCATAAACTGTGGTCTATGTGGAGTCCTGGGAAGCTGGGAAGGTTTTATACTATAGGAAATACGCTTATTAGCTTTGATACCGCTAAAGCTAATATACACTAATGTTGTCATGTAAAGAAACCACGTATCTATCGAATTGCTTTGTTGGTATTGTGATATTTATGTTTCTTTGCTGGAAATGACATCAAATATAGCCAACAGCAAGTAGGTTATTAGGAAGCTCCCTACAGCCAGCGGACACCCTTTTTAGTTTTTTGTAGTTAAATGAGGAAGTACACTGTTTTTTTTCCACTGTCAATTCATAGTATTTCACTGCCAGCAAGTTTCTTTTTCTTCTGTGTTTTAGAATAAGTGTATTACTGGAAATAAAAATGCAGTCCATTATTGTAGTTATTGTAATGAAAATTTAAAACACAGTACTGGTCACATTTTTGTCAGTAAATTTCTGTATATTTACAGTATGTAAACTGATTTACAGTGTATCTTAAATTTAAAGAATGTTACTGCATGATAAAGTGTAACAACACCCAGAGAGATTGCTGGAGCCTTTACAGTCACTAGAAGCACATTCGTGCTGTTTGTAAAAGTTTCTGTGTTGTACCTAAACTGACGGCTGTGTTGTAGTAAAGCTAGCGGCTCGTAGAGGCTATCTCTCTGGTATGTGTGTGTGTCTGTGTGGGATCAAGGTAAAGATTGCAGTCCGGTGCTTCTACAGCGTCTAAAGTCCTAACCACTGTGCCACAATATAAACATACTGAGTAGAGGGTTAGCAATAGCTAGCATAACCTCCTGTGAATGATGCGTCACCATCATTATACATTTAAAAGACCTAGAGATTAAAGATTAATGGCCATTAACACTGTTTTTTTAATATATATATTATACAATACAGTTATGTAATATAGTTCACCTAGATCTATTTAAGTATGGAGTTCCTCTGAACTGCTGTGTTGTGGCATGTAAACAAATTTCATTTGTATTGCTTAATTAGTTTACTTTATATCTCAGATTCTTCTCGAACTCCAACATCTGGAGCTGAAGTGAAGACGGTTCAGTGTGTCACAGTAATCGTATCAGACGTCTTGTAGCCCACAGGAAGCTACTGCTGCTCACAACCGTCTTTTCTTTATCTCCCATGAAATAAATCATATTTATTCTTAGGGATTACTGAATGTTGTGTTTCTCCTGAACCCTCCTTGGGAGAAATAAGGACCAACTGCAAAGATCAATCTTAAGGTACAAGAGAAGGATGGAAATCATTTTTGTCAGCTACTGGGAGGTGCAGGAGTTATCTGGGTGCTCTGTCTGAGCTGATGGAAGTGTCAGTCAGTCACTGTCCAACTTAAAGATAAAGAAGAACCGTGTTCTGTGTTCAATCGGTTTATTGCTGCGTTCAGATTTCAGTGAGTGCCAGTCAACCAATGTTCTGAGTCATAACGGCTTCCTGAGGTTTGAAATCGGGTGGTTGTCATTCATTTTCTGTTGGTTCCTTTGACACAGATTATGAAGATACTGAATCCTTGGATGGTTCTGCAAGCAGTTTATTTGCATATAATATAAATGTTCTCAATCCTCAATGTATTAAAATAGAAGTACAACACAAAACTAGAACTGAATGAACTTTAACTTCCTGTTTTTTTTTTCAAATTTTATTTTTCGTTTTCTGCTAAAGGACCAGTACATATACAAAATAATTAAACTAATACTGACAAACCTCTGACCAGTACTGTGTTGTAAATTTATAAGAATACAGTAATGAGCTGTAATTTGATTTCTTATAATCGGCTGTAATTCTAAAATACAGTAAGAACCTGCTGAAGTGAACTCGTACTTGCATTTTCCAAAATAAGACAGGTGAATAGCTCTGCTCTGCATCCAGGCTGTTGGATTAATGTATTTATATTTATTTTTTACGAAATAACAAAGTAGGCTATAAAATAGACAACAAACACTCTTTGTAATCTTTTTTTGGTCTCTTCGCTGTCTCAAGGGAATTTCTCTTTTTAGTGTCCTGCAGTGTTTGTTGCGTCGCAGCTTTTATTCAACACATCGAAAATTCTATGCAGAACCAGAATTTGAAATAATAATAAGCTCTATTTAACTTATATTGTTGTTTGTAGCGATACAGTCCTCTCTGTGTGTTTAAACTTTAAATTGAACGATCGATTCTGGATGGAAGACCTGCATGTGGTAGCACACAGTCTACAGTACGGGCAGGGGGGTGCATCTGTGCAGGGGGATGGTTCTGCACAGGGGGACGGTTCTGCACACACGGATCATGTGAATGAAATGAGCTGTGAGCTTCATGGAAAAACCTGCAGCTGTATCTCTGCTGCTGGAGTCCTAACACACATCATCAACAACAACAACAACAACATCAACAACATCTGCTGCTACTGTAGGGAGGAAACATGTTCAGTAGGCATTTAAACCTCAGCCAATACAATGTTTGAAATGAGTGTTTCCACTTCATTTCACAATAAACTCCTTCGAATAGACTTCCTGTGCAAGAGTTCACATTCGTGTCTCTGTTTAATCATAAAGAGGAAGTATAGAAAACAAAATAATGTGTCTGTTTGGTTGTATAACGTACAGCATCTAAAAACACACATTTCATTACATATCAGTGTATGACCTGGAAAGACATAGATTCAACTCAGCTGTGCTTGAGCCGATTTAAATGTATATAATACTATTTACTCAATCAACTCATGGTATAATCGACAAATCTTCTCAGCTCTATTAAAAGTCAACGGTAGTGCAAGTTGTTTGAGGCTGTTCTTACACTGACAGTGGAGATGTAAGAAAATAGGGAAAAACATCAAGATTTAGTTTTAATAAACTAATTAACACAGATTTTTGTGTTTACTTACGTATTCATATGACGGTGTGCTCTTTATGCTACAACAGTTTTAATAAAATTAGATAAAGACAAATCATAAAATATTGAATCGTGATACGTATCGTATTGCCACATTCTTGCTGATACACAGCCCTATTGGACACAGTGGTGCTTTGAGCTAAGTGCTAACATCAGCATGATAACACGCTAATGTTAATATTGCAAGTTTTTACTTGTCTAAGGTGTAAAACTGATGTGTTCTAAGCTTTGATGGAACGTTGACTAATGTCCGCGGTAAATTTACATGACAATCCGTCGACATATATAAAGATGGACGACATGACAGCTCCCCAATACTGAAGCCAAAACAGCCTAACGCCCCCTGGTGGCTGACAGCAGTTTATGTCATAAACCCCGCTGCCTCCATGTTAGCAGACGGGACAAACCATAAGTCAAATAAATGTTTCTAAAAGATGTTTTTTATTTTTCTTATCACGTTTGTTCAAGTGTTCATTTTTATCATCAGTTTGGTTTGAATGAGTTATTTGAAGATATAAAAACAGGGTTTCACATCATGAGTGACAGCGGTGTCGGCCGTAGCACAGACGTCTGGTGGAGTTAACAGGTCGACTTTACCAACTGTTGGACAGCAGCTTCAGGCATCGCGGAGGAAAACAAAAAATAGCTTTCTCTTTTTGTTTCTGGATATTTTCCTGAAACACATCCCATCATTTCCCGTTAGTACAAAATGTGAAAGTACATTAAATGCACAAATAGTGAGTGCGAAACAGAGCACAGCCGACGTCACTCAAAACAAAAGGACTGGAGAGACTTTGTGCTTTTGTTCTGGCTATTTGTGTCACACAGTCATCTTCATTGTATAGAATGACACACACACACACACACACACACACACACACAGAATGCAGAGCCAGCTCCCTGTCTCAGCCCTCAGACAGACAGACAAGACAGTGACTAACCTGTGATGTGTCTCAGATCTGTCAGACTGTTTGTGTTGTTATTGGAGGATTTCTGTCTCTGTCTGGACATTTTCAACTGTCTTTTTGCTTCCTCACATTTACCAACTGCTCCCCTTTGCTTACGTCTTCACATTTGTTCACAAGATTATTTTCATTTGCATATCTCATGCTTTTGATACTGCTTTTCTGTGTTTTTTTTGTTTTCTTTAACAGTGTTTTTCCTGCTGCTAATATTGTGCACACCCTGCACACACACTGTTTATTTCTCTCCCCTTTATTTATGCTTATTAAGCGCTCGCACTGTTTATTATCTAACATTTTCAGTGTGTATGTTCCTGTTATGCTGTGAGGGCTCTGGAGCCGAGACTTTTGAGCTCAGTTAAGACACATCACTTATTTATTGAGAGCCTGTCCTCGCCAGATAAACAACAACATTAACACTTTAAAGCTTCTGTGTATTTACATATTCCTATAAAAACAGGCAGTTTGACGGTGGGGGGGCTGAGTCAGCTGACGTTAGCTGCACAGGCTAACTAGCTAACGGTATCTAACATTACTGTTAGTGACGGTTAGCTTCTTTAGAAACAAGTTTATCTGGAAACTCCATAAATCACCTCAGTACCGCTGTCGTCAAACTGTAGTGTGTAATCAGTAATCAAGAGCTCTGCTAGCTAGCCATGCTGTTAGCCATGCTGTTAGCTATGCTGTTAGCTAGCTAGCTAACTAATTAATCTTCTCAACAAGTGATCCGGATGAATTTTGAGCAGATTATTTCCTGTTTAGGGAAGTTTTAATACAATTCTGACTGTATTATGGATTTTTTAAAAATCATTTTGAACAATCATGAAGACAGTAGAACGGTAAACTCCATGGAAATTCCGTTAATCCAACATCCTAAATCAAAACAGCTCAACCTGATCAGGCTAATTAACAGTCCCAATCTTTACACATCGTCATATGAGACAAGACGCAGAGGTCGTGACCTTTCAGAGTCGCTGTAGCTCCTCAGCTGAGAGGAGGACATGGAGAAAGACAAGTCTGGATGCTAATGAATGTGTTGCTGCACCAATAAACACATCCTGTTATGAAGGAGCCCAAATGTAGTGGGGCACGTTGGCGACACGCCGTAGCATTCATGCCAGTAAATCAGACTGGATTGAATGGAGGTGGACTGAATAGAAGTGAAATGAATTGAATCGGGAGAGGCAGAGAAAAAGAGACAGGGAGGTAGAGCGAGCATCTCAGTCTAATAGAGCATGTAACAGGGTTCTGAATGGATCTCTAACCTGAGTGTGACCCCATGTTAACACAGACTCAGGCTCTGCTGATGGCTTCATGAACTCAACACCCTGCTGCACATTAAAAATCCAGGATGGGACCATTTCATGAGAAAATATTGCTTTTTTACCCCCCAGTCTGAAGTAATAGGTTTGGGCTGAGCGGCTCCAAAATCCATCCGTCAGCACAGATGAATGAAATGAGGGAAAAAGTCCTCAGAGCATTGAAATGAAAGTTTTTCTCTTTTTTTTTGTTCAGGTAATTTTTCGGGCTGTTAAGTCACTCTGTCACAGGATTGTAGAATTAAACAAGGTTGTCTAGATATGGAGGGAGAAGTCTTTACTGGGTTTTACAGAACTCACATTGGTTTAAATGTGACAGAAATGTTACTGTAAATGAGTCTGTTATGTTATTATTGTGCTTAATGGACCACATACACACACTAATACACTGAATACATATTATTATCTCGTGCCTTTGGGCAGCTCCAGCTACACTTTTGACAAAACATACACTTATGACACATCTTTTTGGTCGTTATCCATCACAGAAATCACTAAAAGCAGTTAACTGGATTTTGGGTGAGGAGGGAGCACGCCAACCCCCCCAAGGAAGAGTAGTAATTAACTTCTGGGTCTGTCATGTGATGCACACATTTTATCCCCGTTCAATGTAGCGGAGGGCTAAACTGGAAGTTAGCAGCTGAAATAGGAGGGAAAACCCCATACATTGTATGTAAAACTGTCCACGGTCTTCATGACGTCCCCATAGGTTTGTGAAGAGTCGCTCTGGCTAATCCCAAACAAAAGAAAATATTCACATTTGAGAAGATGAAATCCCAGAATTTTGACATAAAAAAAAAAGAACTGAAAACTGATTAATTCAATAAATTACAACAGGCGAGGGTTCTGTGTCTATAAGTTTGCATTTTGAATATAAACTCTATCAGCTGAGCAGCAGTTGCATGAGAGCCAGCTAACTAACATTTTAACTCACCGCCCTCCCAGGGGTTCAGATGAAGATGGGAGGAGGAGGAGGAGGAGGAGGAGGAAGGAGGGAGACGGAGGGGAAATTAAATGGTGTTACTCCTCTGTTTCGCTGCCAGGACTTCCCTTATCAGGAGCCTACAGATTGAGACGACAGAAGGAAAAGACACGACTGCCCCGCTCCCCGTTGTTTGTGTGTTATTTATTGTTTATTGGTGTAGAAAATAAAAAATAAAGGATGCACCGTGTTGGAGACGTGTAGGCAGGAAGCCCGGTGGTAAGAGAGGAGGGAGAGAGACGGAGAGCTGGTGACATTTTGCCCTTGAGGACTCACTCGTAGTTACATGCTCAGTTGAACGCCTCAAATGTGAAATGAGGAAAAAGTGCAGCGTTAAAAAAAAAGACACAAAAAAAAGAGCGGTGCTTTCGCCTGGAAAGACGTTTATCTTCAACAACACAATCTGCCAGAAAGGAAGAGTCGGCGCTCAGATATGAGGGGGCTAGCAGCAGAGAGAAAGGGATTATCTTTAATTAATAATCGTTAAGTTTCATGTCGGACAAAACTGGATCCGGATCGGGTGCCAGAGAGGAAATAAACTGCAGGGTTTGTTTCGTTTATTTTCAGCCCATTGAGGAATAATTTGGGGCAGAAAAAGTGTTTGGATGTTTGAAGCAGATGAAACAAATGCTAACTGTTGTGAGGGAGGTTGTTTAACTGCTTCCTGTTGGGAAACCCCTCGCTGAGGTCAGAGGTCAGATGGAGCTGGTGAGATTTCAGTGTCTTGCTCAGAGACACTTCAGCAGGAAAGCTATAGACCTTAAAGCCCCATGACGTAGCTGTACCCTAAAATAACAGCGTTACCATGATGTTGATGCTACACTGAGTTGTAATCGGGCAAGCGGCGCCTCGGTACGCCCGCTCTCGCGCTCTGTAACAGCTCTGGGTCACAGCGAGTGCAGAACACATGACTGATTTTGGTGAAACTGGATCTTATTTTTATTTGCTCCGCCTGTAAACTTACAGTTTCCTGATGGACAGTAAAGTAACTGCTGCCAAATGTAGCCGCTGTTAGCTGGTTAGCTTAGCCGTACTACCATGGACCATTGACAGTTTATATAACGGACTGAGCTTCTGACTGTGAATCGCTTAAACCTGCATTCTATGTAACAGCCATCAGGGGGCAGCTCCACTGGTTGCAATAACACACAGATACCATTCAGTCTCATGGAGAAATGAGTCGACTTCTCAGTTGATTTATGAGCTCAGTAAACAGTTTCCTGATGAGTTTCTGCTCTCAGTCTCTAGTTTCAGTCTTCTTCCATACAGCATGATGTTCATTTAGTGACTGATGGTCCCATTTAGAGTAAAACAGACCATAAAACAGGGTATGCTTTAGGGCGGGTCTACCTTGTGATTGACAGCTCATTCTCAGTGAGTCCATCCAGCTCAACGCACCAAACT
>JAGRRF010011533.1:1050326-1074545 GCA_019097615.1 Morone chrysops | reverse complement strand
GTGCTCTTGATGCCGGTACTGTGTGCTCGGAGCACCGGGGGTGTGTTGGTGTTGGTCAGCTGCATGTCGGGTTTGATTTTAATGGTCTTTGCACCTATTCTCAGTTTAATTATTAAGAACTCAGACATGTGAATCATTGTAAGAGAGGACCTAAGCTTCAAAGGAGGAACATTAAAATGCAAACAGGAGCTTTAACCTCCTGTTTACGTGTCAGACTCTTTTTGTCAGTTGAACAGACCGATAGACGGTTCGTCCATCAGCTGCTGCTCAGAAAACGACTAAACTACCAGCTGAATTTCTTCTTGTACTGATGAATAACAGCAGTTGTCGGTGCGGTTCGGGTTGTGTAGCAGCTGATTTGTCGCCTCTGGAGTGAATTGTGGGTAAATCTGTGGACAACTGAAATGTAAATGTAGACAAGGAGGCAGCAGGGACGAGGTTCAGACTCTGAGCAGACAGATGGGATTTGAACCTGCGATGGATGAGGAGGAAACACTCATAGGATGTGTGTGTGTGTGTCATTGCTGCATTTTCAGCAGGAGATTATTGCGTTGATGCCTGTGAGGCAGCAGCAGCCTAAATGACTTTAGACTTGATGTGTGTGTGTTTGTGTGTGAATCATGAGTATGTGTGCACTGTATTAGGTTTTATGTGTGTGTGTGTGTGTGAATGGTGTATCACCCTGAGGAAGGCAGCCATTTAATCTATTATTCAGCATCGCTACTAAACACAGTAATTAGAGCCTGAGGTTGAGACGGCTGCACGGTGGTTTCAATAAAAACTTAAAATCTACAGTTTTTATCTGAGCTGAAGGTCCATCGTCGACCCCTCGGACCTACACACCAGGAAATACACCATGTCTCAGTGAGTCAGTGTGGAACTGAGGCTGTGTGCTGATCAACTGATCCATCCTGACTGCTGATTCTGGGCTGACTTTGTAACGTTTTCAGTACAGCAGAGAAAACCAAAAAGTGTAGAAAATAATACTTATTTTGAAAACTTTGCAGGCAGAGAGAGCTGCGGTTTTTGAGAGAGCTCAAGACTGAATGAAATGTGGCTGGTAACAGCTAACTAAGCTGCACTCCAGTGATAATCACATTTAACTTCCCATAAGTTCTTCAAAATAAAAAAGCCTCCGGGTTATTTTGTATTTTAACCGCTTTTATTATAAAGCAACAAGAAGGAAGTGTTTTTTTATTGGCAGTAACTTAACATGACTCCATGACTTATTGTTTTTGGTGATAATTCTGAAGCTAACCCTTAAAAGGTGTTCGTAATCAGGAATAATGGACTTTGTGGAGGCAACTTTCGGACGTGCATTCTGGCTACGTCGGGCATTATCTCTTTTGGTCTCTATAGTTAATGTCCTCATTCATGACACCTGTCGGGGGGTGAATTTACACAATTGAATACAACTCACCTGTTTAAATGATATTAAGTCTTAAAGTTAAAGGTGGGCTTCATTCAGCTCCACCTCATTGCCCATCGGGATTAGCCGCGACACAGCAGAGTCAGGACTGCCAAGACTGTGATGGCCTGAGCCGACCACACAGAGCTTCACAATGGCTCTTCACTAACCTATGGGGGATTGCACAGAAACATTTTTGATTATACAGTCTATGGATTCAACTTTTTGTCATGGTCTCGTGTTAAAAAAGACAAAATGGCCTCCATTAAAAATCCCTTTGATGTACATGTTCTCTGTGGGATTTGATTGTTCTTAGTGGGTTTTAGTTTTTTAGTTCTTATAAGTCTTGGTCTGTCGCTGTTATATTCGTGGATATATTTGTTATTGTCTCAAATTTATTGGCATTATGTGCCTTTTTACAGACGTGCTATCAGCACTTTGGTCAACTAGTTGTTTTTAATGTCCTATATATATAAATTTGATTTGACAATTCACTATGAATCAGAATATTGAATTACAATAATCAGATGAGCATATCTCTGCAGCACCATACAGTTTTGTTTAAACGTTTATTTGAATGGCATTTGATTCGATATTTTCAGCAGATGTCTTGGTTTAAGTGTCTGTTTACGCACATTATAGTGTTTAATGAGGTGCCACCGCATTAAAGGCAGCTTGTTTCCTTCCACCTACAACCCGACTGGTGCAGCAGAGAGGAGGGGAAATCAGGGCAGAGAGGGTGGATGACAGTCCGACAGCGCGCTGTATCGTCTGCAGTCTGTGACCTTTGACTTTACCATTTTTGGCTGCTCGTAATGTCAGCGATCACAGACTTTAAGCCGAATCCGCCGCCACGCTCACACGTTAAGTCACTTCGAATAAAACAAATATAAATGTCAGTATCAAGCGTCATTCTGGGAAAGCGTCAACGAAAAGTGTCGGCTCAGTGACGGGAACGCAGAACGACGGAGTGAAACAGTGACCTGATCGTCGGATGTGTGTCTCCGGGCCGTCCTGTCTCGTCTTTTCAGCAGAGAACAGTTGAGCAGTGAACGGAGCCGGTGGAGGATGGTGACGGTGAAGGCCTCCGGTTAATAGACGTCCTCGCAATTACCCGTTGATCCCCTCCAGCTGAAACAAACCCTCATTTATTGATTTTTATCTGTTTCAGATCCGAGCTCGGAGAGGCGGACGGACGTGGTGGGGGGGATGAGCGGCTCTCTGGGTAGACTCGGTCTCAGCTGTGGGCCCCGTGGCGCTTGTCGTCGTCGTCTCTGGGCTGTGTTTAAATAAAGCTCTGTCTAAAAGCCTCAGGTGGCGAGGAGTGAGATGTGTGACTCGAGGACCCTCAGTGGGTACGCGGCGAGGTCAGCCCAGGCCCTGCGATGTTATGACGGGTGTCCTTGTTGAACAGTAATTGTTGAAGGGGGGGTTGATGTGTCAGTCAGTTAAACATCAGGGAGGATGATGAAGGTGTGATTATTTATTCATTATTGTTTCTTCAAATATATTTAATCCATTTTATTCTATTGTTTATTATCAACATTAGAGGGAGAAGTTGCGGTTCCCATACAGCTCTCGACCCAAAAACAGCAATACTGAACCTTTTTTGGTATTGTTGGGTCCTAAAATGCCTCACGGCAGCTTTTGTAGAAAAGCATTGCATGTTGGGATGTTTCTACTGGGGCTGCCCTTGACTAAAGATTTTTCTAGTTGACTAGTTGTCGCACGTTTATGATGATTATTTGTTAAATATATATATTAGATATACAGCCACCTGTTCAATGCTAGCAGAAAAAGCAGTAATGATTCTGAATGTGTGTCAACAACCAGCAAGGAGACTGTTGCCAACATCATTTAGTAAACTGACTCAGTGACATATTTTATATTTTTTATATATTACAAAAAACTGTACACTGAACCCAAACAGTGAACTCAGTCATTGTAGATTTGTGTAAAACGAGAGATTTGGATGAATTTTGAGCAGATTATTTCCTGTTTAGGGAACTTTTTATACAATTCTGTCTGTATGATACATTTTTAATATTTTTTAACAATCATAGACACTGAATGTTTTTTTCCGACACATTTTGTGTTTTTTGACATTTTCTATTAAATAGTTTACATTTACTTTTCTTCACAGAAGCTAATTAAATGCTCAGTTATAGGCCAACTGTGTATATTTTTTTACTAGCAAGCCTGAAAAAGAAAAAGACACCTCCATGAAGCCTCGGTGACCACCTGGTGGGAGTACCGACCCTTCAGGTTGGGAACCACTGATTTAGTTAATTTATGTCAACACAGTGTAACGTCACAAAAATGTTGTTGTTCAAGACACCGGATAAATAACTTCACTAAAACAAATACTGGTGGACTTAAACGTTGGATGATGTGTAAGGCATAATGCCTGATGTGCTGTCCATTATCAGGAATTACTGTGAGGCCTGTCCGACGTGCAGCGAATCGCTGGCGTTTAGCTGAGTTTATGGCGAGTGGCCTTCTGAGGCTGACTGTGCTGAATGGTAGCAGTCAGATGAGGTTGAACAAGTCGCTCCGCTCCTCTGTGGCACCTGGGTTGATAAGCTAATGTTAGCGAGTGAGATTTATCAAATCAGCTTCTCCGTTGATTTGGTGTCGCGGTTGTCGGTTCAGGGTGGCTTTACTTCGAGCTTCTGCTCATTACAGTCCTCCATTTTTATGGTAAACAACATAACGTTTGGCTTACTGAGAGGTCAACAGGTCAAAGCTCCTCTGCTGGATCAAACTCCTTCTGTGTGTTGCACTTATAGACTGTACATTTTGAATTTGAACAAGTCATTACACTGACAGCCCAATCTGGCAGCCACATATGGTCCATAATATAGTGATAGCTCAGCCAACTGGATGATCATAGCCGGTTTTTATTCTGCTCCTATGTTGGACAAATGAGTGTAAAGTCAAAGTTAATCAATTTTGCATACACACTCTGTTTAATATCTACATTAAACACTCTGTACTCCTTTCAAAAGCGAAGAGTAAAGTTATTACTCCCTGCCAACAGTAATTATTCTCCCCAAACTTTAGACTTACGACGATTAAAATCCAGTTGTACTAGTTTCTTCCACGATTACAACAACAACAACAACAACAACAACACTGCTCATAACGTTCTTATAATTTGGGAAACAAACCAAACTCACCTGTTTATTAGTGTCAGATTCCTCATAAACTGCTCTGCTAATCTGTATGTTTCCCCACATTAAAAGTAACTTCCAGACAGGTGAATGCTTCTTTTTGGCAGTTTAATTTAAGACATAAAGGAATCGGAGGAATATACCCCGAACTGAAGCGCTGTGTTTACAACAGCTGCCATCACTGTGAGTAACCACTGATGCATTCAGCCGAAAGTCACCAGTTAACACGGCCGCTTGTTAAACCGAAACACCTGCAGAAAGTCGGATCGAACTTTTAAATGAGGTATTCTATGAGTAAAGATTCAGCAGAATGCTTGGACTGCTGAGGTGAAATAAGTACTTCACGTGAAATAAGTACTTCACATGAAATCGACTTGTCACTGCTACGAGAAGTGTGCAGGAGAGGTTTGAAGATACCTTATAAATATAATCATACTTTAAAAAGAGAAACGGATAAAAATATGAGAAATGTACAATTATTTTACCAGATTAAATAAATTTTATTAAGATCCATTAAGTGTTGTGAATCTTTGCTAATTAGAGATCTCTTCAGATGTTTTTTGGATAAAGACAATGTAGATATTGATTGTAGTGATGGAAATAGATTGTTCTAAAGATACATATTTTTCCACATGAAACAAAAATCAGAGAATGAAGTATGGAGGGTGGGTCAGTTAACAGCAGCTACATTAGCAGTTAGCGGAGTTGATATGATATGATGTGTGTTCCCGAGGTTGGGACCCACTGCTTTAAGATGTTATATCATGTATCTATACATGATATAATGATATAAATATAGTTGTAGTAGTAGTAGTATAGTTATTTATACAACACTTTTTCTATATAAGACAATTTATAAGGATAGAAGCAGGAACTGACCAATACAGATGAAGTAACAGGAATAAGAGTTCACACAGAGCTCATTGATGACAGGAGGGCAGCAGGTCATGAATTAAAAACAAACATTAGACATCATTTCATTGCCTCCTCTTGTAGGTCGCACATCTGGACCCCCATCACGGGGATGTTGACCCAAACACAAATAACTGCAAATACTCCCAAGGCTCACAGCATCTGTCGACTCTCTGCAGCCTGGCCCTCTTTGATGAAGGAGCGGTCAGTCGTCCCAGTGGGACAGCAGCGCTAATGCTAAGAGACAGATACCTCGTTAGCATGATAGCATTCGCCCCCCCCCCTCGAGGGCAGACGTCTATTGTTAGCATGATAGCGTGGCCCCGGAGGGAACGGTTATTCACAGTGCTAGCCAGCTCAGAGGGACCTTGCTTGTTGTTAGCATGTTAGCACTGCCCGGTGGGGATCTGAGGCCGCACTGACGACACACACACACACACACACACACAGAGTGGATGACACACATACTGTATGTGGCTGATCTAATGCTGATTTATTGATATTTGAAGAAACTTTGAGGGGTGAAGCCTCCGACGTTGGACCCCTTTACTTCAGACCTTAAAGAGTCATCTAGAAGCATGTCGGTATAAGAACATGGTATTTTTAACATGGTGTCTGCCTGCTAACATTTTTAGGGCAGACATATTTTATATTATATTATAAGTCAATAATACAGTGACACATGTAAGATACTAGATTATTGATATTAGAAGATAATGAGATCACCAAGATCTAAACAGTGGATGGTAAAAATGTGACAGCTTCTGGCAGACGACCACAACGCTGAATCTCCTCCCTGGGATAATGGAAGTACACGACTCAACTACATATAGAACGTAGCTCTACTGTTAATAGACGTGTTAATGCAGTAATGTTACAGATTAGAGCGATGTTGTATTTATTTTGATGTTTGATTGATTGACAGGTGTCTCAGCCTCAGAATGGACACCACTTGCTTATTTCTGCACTCAGGCTTCACCTCTTTTTGTCCAAATGAGGATTTTGCGGGTGATGTCACAGATAATGCAGACGTGCTTTCATCCAGTCTGAATGGGATTGTGCCCAGAGGACCATAAAATAAGACAGTGATTCACTGAATGACTTGCAGTGCCTCAGCAGTGAGTGTTATTTTGTCTTAAGACTTAATCCCTGACTGTGAAGGAGCCCTGCATGAAGACTAATTTGATTATAGCCATTGTGTGTACAGGGATTTACCACGTGGAGGCCTTTTGTGTGAAACTGGAAACTTTTATTGGCTACACAGCAGCAGATAAGTCAGCTGAATAATGTCTGTCTACCATGAAGATAACAACACTTTGTCGTCTGTTAGCTTATTACCAAGTGGTGATTTTGCTGTTCTATGTTGCGTACAGATTCGAAAAATAGACAAAAGCAGATAAAACATTAAACGTGCATGACAAATGACAGAAATCACAGGCTCTGCAGGGGAAGTTGTTTTACATTAGAGATGGAGCCTAAAAATGTGACAAAATGAAGGAGACGTCACTGTTTGGACTAAATGCAAAAGCTTAAATGTCGCCGTCTGGCCAAAATATATTCAAGAAATCAATCATACCAGCTGCCATTAAAGTAATAAACAAGCACTGAGAGAATTAGTGCTTCAACACTTTATAGCCCAACAAATATATGTGCAAATACAAGTGTGTGTGTGTGTTAGCGAGGGACGATCCAATACCTATCAAGATACATGCGCTACAATACGATTCAGGGACAATTCTTAACCTTTGCTTAAAGTAGATCTTTATTTTCTAAATTAAAAAAAGCCAATTCTATAAAAAGTGACATTTCTTATCTTCAAATACAAATAGTTTATAAAATACCAAAGTCTCTTTTTCAGAATTGCAGGTCATTCATTGTTTTAGTTAATTCAAGTTGCTGATAGTTTTGTCATTGGTCGATAACGAGGGCCGCCGCTGTTTGTAAGGAATGCTCGCTCTCAGACAGATCATGCCTTTTACAGAGTTTATTAAAGATTGCGTGAGGAAGACGATGGATAACATTTGCACTGTAAAAAAGAACAGTTTGCAAACGTCTGTGTGGCTCGTAATAGCGTGGGTCTGAAGGAAGTGAGGAAGTATCTTCACATTAAGAGAAAGGTGGGTGATGGGGAAGCGAATGTAGTATGTGAGTATTTATTATGGTGCCCAAGTAAGACATTATCAAACCTCTGCCTTAGACAAGCTGAAGCTCAGTTGTGGCTGTAAAGTGTTTAGTATCTTGCGTGTTGTTGCTTATGCTAACTGTATTGTATCTGTTGTGCTAACTAACTGCTATCTGACAGATCTTACGTATGGACAGACTTTCCTTCTTATAGAATCCAAATGTCTTCCGGACTTTGGATTTGATGGCGCTCTGTAAGCTTCAGTCAGCAGATTCCTAACTTTAGAATCAGACCAACAAATGGTACATTTAGATCTACTCAGGGGTCTGAATACCGATGTAGTTGCATCTATAACGTTAAAACTGTTTTCAGACTGTATCTTTTCTTTAAATGCGTATATTTTTGTTTTCATTCTGTGTGAGCTACGTCAAAGACACATTTTTATCGCCTTGCTACACTAACCACTGCCATTTGGTGACAAATGCTGTTAAATTTAACAGAAATGAATTTAATCAAGTATTATAGCCACATTTCAGGCTTAAGTTCAATGAAAAAAGACCAAAGAATATCTATAAAACTATTTATTCATTTCTAATGCCACCTGTACATATTTCTATTCAATGCTTTACTGATTTTTTATTTTTCTTTCCAAGCCATTATTGATCAATGTGATTGTTTGTGAATATTTCCTGTGTGTGAAGCACAGAGCGGTCACAGAAAACAGAGCAAACATGAACTATGTTTTACTTTTGGTTTGTTTGGTGACCTGAATTTTAGGACAAACTGGAGCTTGAACAACAAGACAGACAACCAGACAAATGTCATTTTTGGACAAGATTTAAAGGATGAGGACAGAAGGTGAAAGAGAGGGCGGATGATGGAGGGATGTGCACTGACAGAGAGGGATGAGAGGGTAAAAGAGGTCATGTGGATGTTACAGTGAAGAGACAATGATACAGGACAAAACAAAAAAATTAAAACATACGAGTGGAACAAACAGCCTAGACAGCAACTAAATCTGTTATTCTTGTTTTCTGCTGAAAAACACAAAATGCTTATTCTTCACACGTCTGTCTGTGTTTGCAAAATCTTAATCTGTCCAATACTTTTGGTTCATGACCAAATTCCTGCTAAACTAGCAGCCCTGAACTGTACTTAACTGTAATTAGCAAATGTTAGCATGCTAGCTTAGCAATGAGATATGGCAGAAATGGAATATAATAATTACAGGTATGTTTTCATTAGTGTATAATCACCTGAATATAAGAATCATTGTGTCTTAGTTACCTTATGATGAGATGTTTTTATCTACAGAGGGTCCTCTTCTGGCGGAGTCCGCCATGTTTCTACAGGAGCCCTGAATGGACAAACCCAACACTGGCTGAAAATAGGACCTTTCAAAAGTTTCACAGCCGCCGATTGATTATCAAAATAATTATTTTCCCATTAATCAACATTATTTTTACTCCTGCAGCGAGCAGAAGCCCAAACGTTTTAACATTTGGAACCAGTTGTACAAAGACTAACTTTAAACTGTATATGTGGTTATCTAAAAATAATATCCTCTCTTCGTCTTCCTCCTTCTGTCGCAGTCTGCTCCCAGTTCTCCAAGGGTGTGTACGCCATCATGGGTCTGTACGACCGGCGGACGGTCAACATGCTGATGTCTTTCTGCGGCTCTCTGCACGTCTGCTTCGTCACGCCGTCCTTCCCCGTTCACACCAACAACCAGTTCGTCCTGCAGCTGCGGCCCCAGCTGCAGGAGCCCCTCATGGCCCTGCTGGAGCGCTTCGAGTGGACCAGGTTCGTCTACATGTACAGCTCCAACTCAGGTGAGGACGCAACTGTACAGATGACTTCTGTGTGTATGTTAGAGATGTTAAAGGGCATGTTTATCTTCTGTCTCATACTAGCAGTTAGTGTTGACATTTTTATTATTTAATCGTGCAATATGCAATTTCTGCCACATCAAAACACTTAAAAATCACTGCTTCTCCCACGCTGTTGGACAGACAAAGGACGTCCCGGAGGGGCTGCAAGCCGAGCTGCTGCTAACGTTAGCTCAGCTTGTTTCTCTGATAACTTAAGATCCAGACGTCCGATGACTAAAATCCTTCATTCGGTTCAAATCTAGAGTTAAAAAGCACCAAGATCTAAACAGTGGATGGTAAACATGTGGCTTCAGACTGGATAAAAAGTCAATGTGTGATTCTGACAGACAACCACAACGCTGACACAGGCACAAAGGGGATATGACGCTATCGACAGGCGACCGGTGAAACGCAGCGTTACCTGAATAAAAAGAGATTTCTCTGAGTTTGAACTTTGTTGGAAACATTTGGGCTAAAGTAAGAACTTAACTACATAAAGAACATAGAGCCAGAGTTTATACACTGTTTAATGCAGAAATGTTAATATAGCTTTTATTAAAGAGCGAGCCATCTGGAAAGAACCAGAAGCAGAAATAAAATTCACCCTTTGCCGAAGAGCTGCAGCAGTTTTCCTTCTGTTCAGACAGTCAGCGAACATAATGACAGGAAAGTCTCAGACGTCTTTATCTCGTCAGCCGGGAGCTTCTCACACACTGCCGAACACTTCAGTGCAGCCAGAACTTCCTCTGACTCAAACTTTACCTCCAGCTCTGCGGGTCAAACAAACAAACAAACAAACAAACAAACAAAAAGGGCAGTTAGTTGTGTCATTGCCCCCACCTCCTCTCAGCCGGGCCTAGTGTCCCCCCACGGCCTGCGATCTGACGTTATAGTCCATTTGACAGTTGGTGGCAGACTCTGTCTAATCTTATCGGCCTTTAAATCTGCCCAGGAACCATCGGTGGGAGTCTATCAGGGGTAATAGTGCGTAACTGTCTGCCCCGGCGGTGCAGTCTGTCTAATGTTATTGCTCCTCAACATCTGCCGAGGAGACATTCGATTGTTTGTTGGGGCTTTCCCTGAGGCCACGTCAGCGTGCAGCGCCCCCCGGTGGCGGTTAGAGATGGCGATCAATAAACAGGAAGAGGACGCTGCGTTTAACGAGGAGAAAGTTTCCTCAGAGACGGCGGATTTACAGTCTGAGACACTTAAATATTTAAATCTACTCATTTATTTTACAGCTGCTGATTCACTTCAATAGATTCACCTCTTCTCCTTTCTTTCTTTGCTCCCTTCTTCTCTCAGTAAACATTGCTTGAGGGTCTATTTTCTATTTGCTGGTAAACGCCTCACTGCTATACTGTGTGTGTGTGTGTGTGTGTGTGTGTGTGTGTGGACTCTCCAAACAGATTTGTACAAGATCAACAACCAAACCATTTATTACAAAATGAACTTACAGCCCTGCTCTGACCTGTATTCAAAGCACACACACACACACACACACACAGATAAAGAAACAATCCACACTGACTCATCCCATAATTATCGTTCTGTCTCGTTGCCATGGATACAGCCTTGCTCCCTGTGCAGTGACTGACTCCTGGAAACAAACAGCTGTTACAGTGAAGTACAGCAGAGAGTTTCCAGTCCTTCATCATCATCATCATCATCATCATCATCATCTCCTCCTCCTCTGTTAGTTGGACCACCATGTTGTAGATATTGATGGTCCCCAGAGGATGAATCCTCACGACTGTGGAGCCAATCAGCTTTGTGTCAGACCTCATCTCATCGCTGTGGTTGGTTGTCTTGGGTTCTCAACCTGAGGGTCCGGACCCCAGAAAGGGGTTGCAAGGTCATTTCTGGTGGTCGACAAACGGTTGTGGGATAATAAAATTAACTGGCATATTATGGCTCTGAGCTGCTGTACAGAGTCTGTTGTTATACACGTTAACTCGGTAACCGCAGTAATATGAGGCTGTGTCTCCATCTGCTGTCGGGCTTTTAGACCTAAAGTGGACCCACTGTTACTGGTTCCGTCTGTGAGCAAAGCAAATGGTTCTCCTGTGTGAGTAGGTAGCTTTCATGTGAAGGTTGAGAACCAACGTTTTAAAGGACGTGATTCTCATTAAAGACAAACACATTCCCTCTTTCCACCAACGCGAACGCACCGCTACAGAACTGAGAACCACGTCATTACATCGCTATACGTCCTCAACCTTAGCTGTTGTCACCAAGGTTATACTAACTAGCTGTCAATCAATCAATCAATCAATCAATCAATCAATCACTCAATGTTATGAACAAAACATTGATGGGAGAAATAGCATGCATCCTTGGGTAATGTTGGATGACCAGCTACCGTAGCTCTCCAGCTATCCCAAAGCTACGTTCATAACACTAAGCGGTTCTCTGGTTGGAGAATATCGGCTTCTTTCAAAGGTCCACTGAGTCAACTACAACTCCCAGGGTTCATTTTGGCCGATAACAATCAATCAGAGCTTAAATTACTTTACATTCTCTACTAACTGATCACTGTGACAATAAATACAACATTTTCTTCCTCTTTCTTCTCCTCCTCTTCCTCCTTATTGTCCTCCTCTCACCTCCTCTTCCTCTCCTGTTCCTTAAACTGTCCAGAGGACTGAGAAAGCTTTTACGTGTTCCTCTCCTTCCTCTGCTGCCGATGTTTATTTTGCCCTTTCTCCCATCTTCTTGCCCGCCATCGAGGTTCACTCAAGAAAGACGTTTACTCTCCAGCGGTCGCCGTGAACCGGACAGCGCCGCGCTCAGTCAACCCTCCACTGATCCAAAAAAAAAACACGGACAGGAGGACAGACAGACAGACAGACAGCAGCTGGGAGAGGAAAGCATCAGCTCGCATGAACAGAGACTATGTGTAATTGAACATGAAACTGAGCTGCTGTGTGTGCTGCTGCATCACTAGGCTAATCTCTCACTAACACACTGTTAGCCACGCCACATGCACGTTTGCACACACACACTCTTCAAAGTGAGACAGTTTTGTTTTTGTTCGCCCCATCCTGATTGGCTGAAATTCATTTGAAAATAAATAAATAAATAAATAAATAGAACAATGAACAATGTGTATGCCAACATAATGGACAGAAATGGCCCCATGTTGGCCTTTATTTGGCCCCATGTTGGCCCTGTTCTGGCCCCACGTTAGTCTTTATTTGTCCCCATGTTGGCCCTGTGTTTACCTTTATTTGGCCCTGAGTTGTACCAGACAGACAGACAGATTTAATGAGTGTCAGAGGACAGATGGAGGCTGATGCTGTAATTCTCTGTAAAAGCTCTGCTGGGAAACATACAGGTACACTGCTGAGGAGTCTCTCCTCCTCCTCCTTCTCATCTCCACTATCTGTTCTCCTCTCATCCTTTTCTTCTTTTCTTCCCCCCCTCTGTCCTCCTGTGTCCTCTCTCTGTGCATTAATAGTAAATTCATGCAGGCTGTTTATGTAAATTAGATGCAGAACGGAGAGTCAGAGCAGTTTTATAAATATAGATATTCATAAAACTGCTCTTTCTGTATTTTTTCCTGTCTTCCTCTCCATGAATGTCTCTCTCTCTCTACCTCTATTTTTGTCTTTAATCTCATTCTCTCTCTCTCTCTCTCTCTCTCTCTCTCTCTCAGTATCAGTGACTGACACTCTGTCAGTGTGGGTGTGTTGCTCGGCTGTATCTCTAATGGAAGGTTATACATTATCATTAACACACACTTGACTTGCCTCAGTGTGTGTGTGTGTGTGTGTCTGTGTGTGTGTGTGTGTGCAGCTGCTGTAAACTGTGGATGCTAATGAGCAGTTACCTATCAGAGGTCATCACACAATCTCTCGTCACATCGCGTCCTCGCTCTACTTTTTCTGCTTCCTCGACTTTTGCTCTGCACTCTGCACTGCAGTGGAGCAGCAAATCGCTACGTGGCCAAAAGTATGTGGACAGCTCAACGTTTCAGCCAGATGTGGTGGTTGAACATGTGGCTGTGACACTGTGGGCATTAATGTGTCACTCTAACAGCCTCCACTCTTCTGCTTTCAGGCGCTCCGGCAGACTTCAGAAGCATTAGAGAGGATTAGAATGTCGTAATGACTGCAGGAGAACGTATTTTAGGAAATTAGTCGACGTAAATGAGTATTTTCTGGAATTTGATGAAAATAGGACTTTTCCAGAATATGTGTCTTGTCATTTCCCATCAACAATACAACAGTCTGACACTACAAATACATACATTACACACAAACACTCAATTTATCAGATTAAATACAGATTATTAGCAGCCATATGATAAAGTTGTGTTAATATTAGCCACTGTGTGTTCATTGTCTGTTTTGGGGCTTTTAGCATAATTAGGACTTTATTATTTGTATAAATGAGTCTCTAAAGCATGAAAACTAATTATTAGTCCGGTTTTCAGTGGATCTGTTTTGGATCAGTGGAGTAGTGCCGTGTGTACACAGATATATGGAGTATACCCTCTTCTAAATCCCCTGTGATATAGTGGCTGCGAGCTGATTTGTTTTCCTAGGATGGGAAAGGCAGGATGTGGTTTTGTGGATGGAGAAAGGAATCAGGAACCCTGCAGTTCGTCTGTGGGCCAGTATTGATCATACAATCTGCACCTCTCCTGTGTCTGATGTTCATTTCACAACGATCCTTAGAGAGTCAGTGACACTGTGCAAACACAACTGGCCCATTTATGGGTGATAGATATGCATAAGTGGTCTCAGCATGTTTATAACACAGGTTCATACTGGACTTATGGAGCTGCTGCAGCCAGTTGCAGCAGATGTTCATACATTCATCCTATTAGAGCCTCAGTTCATCTAATGTGACTAACATTACAGCATTATAGTGAAGTGCTGCAGAGATCCCCTGGACTACAACTCCTGTTCTCCAGCTGTAAGAAAAGGATTTCTGGAGCTTTCTACCATGCGTTGGTTTCTTCCTCCCATTGCTGTTAAAGACAGCGTTCATCAGCTCTACACTCAGAAATAATGTGATTGTAATCTGCTGGAATTTAAGAGAAGGTGCTTCATCTACACAACACACACACACACACACACACAGTGACACCTCCTCCAGGGTTACTACCTCAGTGTGTGTGTGTGTGACAGTATCTTTGAAGTTCCTTTCTCACTTTGTCTCTGTGTTCATCTCTCTGTACTCTTTGAAGTCTTTCTGAATTTCGCTGACTTGTCTTTTGAACACTGTGTGCGTCTGTGTGTGTGTGTGTGTGCGTGTGTGTGTGTGTGTGTGTGTGTGTGTGTGTACTGTAAAATGCTGATGTGATTACTCTGCGTGTTGACTCAAAGGCTTTAAAAAACACAGAACAGAATCTGCCTGTTGGGTTGTAGAGACACACTGGAAGTGTTTGCACTGTTTGTTCCTTGTTTTTCACTCCGATATCGGCCTACGTGAGTCTCGTGTTTTAGCCTTCCTCGCATTTTAAAGCCTCTTCTTCGTCATCTATGGAGTGGAAACATCAGATTGCACTCAGTCAGAAAAAGTTATAAGCACGTTCCTGCTCATGGTTCAGTTTAAACTCCCAGCACCCCAGAGGTCACCCCATGTCACAGAGGACGGCAGCAGAGGTCGGACCACCGTCTGAGGCTGTCACAATACCTGAATCATAAACTTTGATACAATACTAGCATAAAAACAACAATAAACTTAAAAAGGCACAAAAAATATGCTAATTATTATTATAGATTAGCAAGATTAGATGTTCATTATTAGTACGTTTGAGGCTCAGGCTGACAATCTGGTTGCAGGTTGTTGTTTTTTATAACTTTGGTACTTTCAATACTATAGAATGATAGTATTGTATCAATTTAAACACTCGGTATTAAAAAAGTATTGAAGTATGGTGACTTGTGACAACTGTACCACCGTTGCTAACGGTTCTATAGTGGTTTATCCGAGGGTCAGCAGAGAGTGGCGGAGCGGCCGACGGACTGGAGCCGCGTTGGGGTTTGTGGCCATTTGGAGAAGTCTGTATAGTTTACATCCTGCTCTGCTGTTGCTCTGTATCCACTGACGCTGCTACAAAACAAAAGTGCAGAGATAACCGAGAAGTTGACTTGAGTGATGACAGGGATCATCGACTTCTCGGGCAGTGGAGGTATCTGGAAGTCTGAACTGGATGCAGTTTTATGGTCGATAAAAATACTTTGTGCAGTTCGCCTTCCATTGGCAAATTAACCAAAAAGTTTATTTTGGACCCTGGATGGTCGGTTGTTTGGTTAATTTTTGGTAAATCTCTGATGGATTCAAATTAGAATTACTACAAACATTCAGGATCTCCAGGCCACCACGAGGTTTTTGGTTTTATTAATAAATCTCAACAGCTGTTGGATGTATTGTCGTAGAACCTGATTTACAGAACCGCCAGCATGGTGGTGGAGGGTTGTTTTTCCCTCCATCGGGTCTTCCAGGTTTGATGATGAGGCCGAGCTGGTGTGTCACGTTTCTGCTGATGGACTGTGTGAGGTCAGGGTTTCTCTGCTTAAATAATGGATCACAGCTCAGGATAGGAGCAGGTGTGAATGATTAAAGAAAAAAAGAAGTTTGCCCCGAAAAGCTTCTCAGATAAATTTCATCATTCATCATCATCACTAATATCTATTTTTTTCTAAAATCAGGCCACTTAAACAAAAATAGAAGCATCATGAGTCTGTGGCGTCTCCGTGTGAAGGAGATTTTTGAAGTTAAACCCGGGCCAAGTCCAGCCCGAGGCAGACAGCGAACATCACAGGAGTTTGATCCGCTAAAAAAACACATCTTGACATTCAGTTTGAGGAGCCACCGTCTCTTCACATCCACTCCTCCGTCTCCACGGCACTGTCCTCCTAGCTGAATACAGGTAACTAGCCTGATAGCTAACAGCTCATGGAAATCAGACGTGTGTTGGTTGTTTGATGGCGCTAGGCTAACCGTTTATTCATTGATTATTGGTTGATTGTGGTGATACTGAGGTTGACATTGAGGTTTACTAGAGTGCTTCCATTTGATGTCACTATCTGCTTGATTTCAGAGGGAAACTTTGTTCGTTTTACTTTTAATCTGGCAGCTGAAGATACTTTGCTGATAATTAATAAATTATGAGCCATTGCAACAGATGAAACCACTCAACTGTGTTTGATTCAGCTTGACCAACTAAATGTTACTTCCACATGAATGTTTCGTAGACTCTTATTTGTGTACTGAATATGAGTTACTGTTTTACATTCAACTGGAGATAAATAAATATTATCTCTGTTGATTTAGATAATAAATACGGCTGACTTTCCTTTTTCAAATTCCCTAAAGACAGATGGGATGGACATTTTCTGAATTAAGCTAGTGACTCAAAGTAATGCACCATTATTTTCATTATCAATTAACTTGATTATTTTTTTGTCAATTCAGTTTCTTTTTGGAGCATCCCCTAAATTTCTTCTACTTCCAGCTTCCCAGATGCAAGGATGTATTATGGATCAATTAAAGATGAGATTTAAAGATACACTTTATGCATTATGAATACAATTTAAGACCTATTTTACATTACTACTGCAAAAAAAGTAGCACCCTATGCATCTTCTGGTTACTATTGATTAAAAGGCAATATATACTGTATATAATATATGGGCTATGAGGGAAGTTCCATGTCAGTTTCACTTTGCAGCTAGTTGTATCAGTGTGATCATTAAAAGAGATTGTGGTATATTTTCAACCTCCTCTGCTGCTGGTGGCAGACATTAAATTAACTACATATAAATACCCAATGTCCTCTCTGATGGCCCTGTGTGTTTATGTAGGTCATATAGAGGCATCAGTATGAAACTAAGACTGTTTATAACCTGTTAAAGATTTTTACCTGTAATGGAGTATTTTTACAGTGTACTGTTACTTGCTGCCACTGCTGTTTCTCCATTAATGATGTGATCTCATGTCTTCGTGAATATATTCACATATTCAGGTGTTTGATGTGGACACTCACATGTTATTTCTCTCTCAGGTCTGTCGGTTCTGCAGAGGATCTTGGACACGGCAGCGGAGCACAGTTGGCAGGTCACCTCCGTTAACTTGGACACGCTGACAGAAGCCGCCTTCATCAAGCTGCTGGCAGATCTGGACTATAAGAAGGACTTTCAGATCATCATCGACTGCGAGCTGGAACGACTCAACTCCATCCTCAACCTGGTGAAATACTCACTGATCCTCATGTCAATAAAACACCAAAACAACATCACAGAGGACACAGGATGCTCAGTTTCATACAGAGATCAAGAAGTGTAATGTGTTTTTTGCCAGTTTTTGGCTCCTGCCACTCCAGGAGTTAAGTGAGCTAACAAGTGATCTTGAATGGTTAAAATGACATTAACAAATGAACAAGCACTACGGCCCACCAGACTCCACTGACAAAAACATTAAATTTATCTCACAGTTTATAAAACTCTTTATTCCAGTGCTAGAAATAGAATACAACTCCCGGGATTGGCTGGGCTTGTTGCTTGATTTATTGATTACTGTCGGGATGTAAAAAGAATTATAACAAATATAACAAAAACTGCTTCTGCAATAAATCACCTACCCTCGCTTTAAGAGTGTGAAACAGATCTGTTGGTAGTCGTCAGTGTAGTGCTAAATGTCTTTAAGCTTGTGATCCAGTTAACTGAGGTTAGAAAACTGCAATGTTCAGTCGAGTCTTGTTTATTTCGTGAAGATTTCTCGGTCTGGGTTGTTTTGTTGATTCCAGCAGAGCGCCGCCGGGTCTCCACACTCACAGAAACTGCCCAGCGCTTCTCCTTTCCATCAAACTTTGAGTGATTTTGTGTGTATTTGTGCTCTTTGTGGGTTTCTCTCAGTATTCTGAGCAGCAGGATGTTGGTTTTCGAGTTGCAGCTGCATTCACAGTGTTTTGATTTTCATGCAACACTTTGATTTGAGCTTCATTGATAATCGACTGGCAGGAGAGGGAACAGAGTGATTGAGCGCAGAGGGAAGATATGTTTGCAGTGGAAAGGAGGTTTTTTGGAGAATGGGGAAGGGAGAGGGAGGGAGAGAGAGGGGAGCGGCAGAGAAAGTAAAGATGTGTGAACTCTGGCCAGAAACCAGCCGTCATTTGGGAAACTCCTCTTCCTGCTGAACTCCAGCTGGCTGACGGAGGCTGAAGTATCAGGTGGTGTTTTGGAGCTGTGAAATTAAGCTTTTGGCTTCAGCTGAATTTATTTTAGGTTTACTTTCATGCGGCCTGGCTGGAAATATCAGGCAGTGTTGGAGTTGCAGTTGGACTTTGTTTGGCTGATTTAGTTTGGATGAATGTGAGCCGTATCAGGTGGATCTGCTGAGTGATAATGTTGAGTCGAGCTGACAGGTTGATTATTTACACTGCTGGTAACAATGGATGCAGACTCAATGGAACAGATTAGTATGTGTAGGTGCTGTGTGTTAAACCTCGACAATAATGGAGTCTTGAAAGTCTTAAAAAGATTAAATATAATAATAATTTGAATTTTAGGACTTATAATGTCTTAAAATGTCTCAAAGGACAACATAGCGGACTCCCTCTGTAGATAAAAACGGCTCATTATAACGGTGTGTTCACAACAAATGTGAGTGAATTATCACCTCGCTCAAATTTACTCTTGGGATCATTTGTGTTTACTTGCATTTCCCCGAATGAGCCCCAAAATAAACAGATTTAATGTCAATAAATGGTTCAAAAGGATGCCGAAATATCTGCATCATGATGCCGAGGTCTGTGTGCAAGACGACAAGCAAACCAGTTTTAAAATGCTGGATTTACCAAATGGAGTTTGGTTCAATCGGAGCTAACTTCTTCCTCTCCTGCTTTACTCACATTCTTATATTCAGGCAATTCTGGAAACAGGCAGCAATCATAATAAAAGAAGGAGGAGGAAGAGGACAGGAGGCAAGAAGAGGAGGAGGAGGTGAAGCTGATGGAAGGATTAAGGAGGAGGAGGAGGAGGAGGAGGAGGAGGAACAGCTTTCTCCTCCTGCAGACCAGCTGTGTTAGTGAACGTTCATCGACTGATGCTCATTAGGAGCTGGACCTGAGCGGGAGACAGGAGCCAACACCTGCTTCCTCCTCCTCCTCCTCCTCCTCCTCCTCCTCCTATTTCTCCTCCTTTCCTCTCTATCTCTCTTCCTCTTCCTCCCCCTCTCCTCCCTTCCTGTCCTCTGTCATCAGTCTGAGGAGACCCTCTCTCTTTCTCTTCCTGATCGTGGCGGTGAGCAATTAATCCCTCGAATTTGAGTCTTCCAATTAGCAGCTATTTGAGAGCACACATACACACACACACACACACACACATACACACACACAGATGAGTGTGATGAATGTGTAATGGATGCTTTTTATCATCATTAGAAACATCAGAAAAATGTAATTAGCATATCATTTATTCTGACTGCTCTCTCGCTCAGATTGCTGCTCAGAGGAGAAACTTGAAGAACTACCATTATGTCCTGGCCAATCTGGTGAGTCTGTCTATTTACTGGAAGAACGTATGAATACAGTGTGTGCAGGAGGGGTTCAGTCAGTGAGCGGTGTGTGTGTGTGTGTGTGTGTGTGTGTGTGTGTGTGTGTGTGTGTGTGCGTCAGGGCTTCATGGATCTGAACTTGACGGAGTTTCAAAAGCTCGGGCCCAACGTGACTGGCTTCCAGCTGGTGAACCGGTCCGATCCAGCTGTGGAGAAGATCAACCAGGACTGGCTGGACTTCGACAGCAAAGACCTCAAACTGGCCCGCAGGAGGCTCAAGGTACACACACACGCACACACACACACACACACACACAGTGTTTACTGAAGTAAAAGTACCACACTCCTGTGTAAAAGTAAAAGTCCTGTATTCAAAGTAGGGATGTGCCGGTCCGACAAAGTTTCAGTTTTGGTCTGATACGATCCAGATTTTTTGCAGTGTAATTTTGCAATAAGAATATTTATTCAGATATAAGAGCATTGAACAACTAGCAGAAGTTGTCTCAGTTAAGTGATGCTGGTTACTGAAATATATTATATATATATTATATTTATCCAGTAGAATGAAAAGAATAACTCTAATTTGGGCCAGGCACAATAGGAAATGTTGTGTTAGCGTTAGCAGCATCTTAATACAGCTCTTTTACGTCTGTCAGAGAGTAAACAGTAAACAGTGAGGCTGATAGCAATCAGATCAAATTACCTGCATGAATGGCGAACCCCACCACTAACAATGACATAACAACAACCAGTATAGAGAGATAATTACAGAAGGTAATGCACTGAGGAAAAAGGGCCGACCATAAATAGCATCAATCATTTATCATTTAGTGCTGAACCTCGTTGTCGTCCTCAGTACACCGGAGCTCTGACCTACGATGGCGTCAGTGTCATGGCGATGGCGTTTCAGAACCTGCGGCGGCAACGGATCGACATCTCTCGCCGTGGCAATGCCGGGGAATGTCTGGCAAACCCTCCCGCCCCCTGGGGACAGGGCATCGACATACAGCGAGCACTGCAACAGGTTTACACACACAAATATACACAATACAGCACTAATGTGAATGCTAACGATGCACGCTGCCATGGAAACATCTAGAGTCAACATGGCATGTGTGTGTGTGTGTGTGTTGGCAGGTACGTCTGGAGGGCCTGACGGGTTGGGTTCAGTTTGACGAGCGAGGACATCGCACCAACTACACTCTGACTGTGATGGAGCTCAGCCACACCGGACCCAGGAAGGTTGCTCCTTCTTTTTGTTGAACGAGAGTGTTTCTAACAGAAGTTAGAAGTTTGGTGAGGCGTCGCTCTGCAGGGAGTCGGGAGTCTTCAGGTTTTCACCACATCAGCTCATTTTAATAATTAGCTCCCTCTCCTCTGATTAAAAGTGCGATCATCAGTGAAATCAGCTGCTGCAGCGCTTGTTTGGTATGAAAACCTGCAGACTCTCAGCTCTCTGTTGAACTCCATCAGACAACAGTATTACAACTTTGTTGTTAAAATGACACACAGAGGTCCAGGACTCACATCGAACACTTTGAAACCTGGACTTTAAGTTTACTTCTTGCTGCCAAACCAGCCAAGCTCACTGTTTGAAGTAGTTCCAGGAACTATGAAGCCACAGGAGCTAAACTCTGGCACTTATGTCTTGGCGAAGCACTTAGGGAAAAACAGCTGGTGCGCCTGTGGAGCAGAGCTGCATGCACAGCCGATGAAATATGATTAACAGAAAAAAATTATTTAAACAGACGTTGAGCTCTAGATGAGTAAACTCTAACTTCACTTCAAAAACATTGATGGAGGAGTGCATGTAAGGCGCCGTACCATAGGAGAATAATGGTATAGTTGCTTTACTGCCCCCGTCTGCTTCCCCAAACTGGCTGCATGCTGACCGCCATCTACTGTCGGTAATATATATGTGTGTGTGTGTGTGTGTGTGTGTGTGTGTGTGTGTGTATTTTGTTTTACGAGTTGCATAAAGGGAACTATGACCTGAACATCATTATACAATCCTGTGTTATAACCTGTGTTAATCCTGCACCCCCACTTCAGAACATCCAAACTATACGTCACCGCTCATCCTTCCTCTGGTCCTCGTCAAGGTTTAGCATTTTGGAAAACTGATCTTTTGTTTTTCGTCACTTCGAAAAAAGCCTTTAAAACAAAACCAGAAATGACAGACGAGGAGAGTAACAGAGTAGAAACAGCACAGATGGACACACAGATGATGGTACTGTAGTGTAACTCTGCTGCTGTGTATTCAGATCGGCTTCTGGAACGAGAGGAGAGGCTACGTGAACACCAACATCTACCGGCCGGTGGTGGAGGAGTTCCACGGTCTGCAGAACAGAACATACGTAGTGACCACCATCCTGGTAAGACTGAGAAGATGTGACGCCATTCACAACATACCTTCACCTTCCTGTGGTTTTTAACGTGAACGCTGTCTGTCTCCGTACAGGAAGCCCCGTACATGATGCTGAAGAAGAACCACGAGCAGTTTGAAGGAAACGACAGGTACGAAGGTTACTGCGCCGAACTGGCCTCAGAGATCGCCAAACACGTCGGCTTCGTCTACCGGCTTGAGCTGGTGGGCGATGGCAAGTACGGCGCCCGAGATGCTGAAACAAAGATGTGGAACGGCATGGTGGGAGAACTGGTGTACGGGGTGAGTGTGACCAGATCTCAACCACAGAGGGGGCAGAGCAGAAAAATCCATCACAGTCAACAGTCGCTGTGCTTGTACTGTTTATTTTTGCTTGCCAACCTTATATAGGCAGGTTCTGGAAACCTCAGAGACTTTGTTTCATCCATTTACCAATATTCATCAGTTTTCATTCATTCATTCGTTTGTCCATTTATTGAAATATGATCTAATCCAGGAGCACATCATCAACCAACATGAGTCTGTGAGGTTACAGAATACACTGCAGTAAAACTAATACACACACGTTTGATGTTTGAACATGATGTTTGTATCTGTAACTCTCTCCCTCTCTCTCTGCAGAAGGCCGACGTGGCGGTCGCCCCGCTCACCATCACTCTGGTGCGAGAGCAGGTGATCGACTTCACCAAACCCTTCATGTCTCTGGGAATCTCCATCATGATCAAGAAACCCACAAAGTCCAAACCGGGCGTCTTCTCCTTCCTCGACCCGCTGGCCTATGAGATCTGGATGTGCATCGTCTTCGCCTACATCGGGGTCAGCGTGGTGCTCTTCCTGGTGAGTGTGTGTGTGTGTGTTTATAAGTGTGTTTGTGTGCGAAAAATGACTTTTACTGCATACAGCTGTTACCTGTGTACTTTTTGTCTCAGGTGAGTCGTTTCAGTCCTTATGAGTGGAAGGGTGAAGATGAAGATGATGAAGATGAAACTCTGCCTTCCTCTGCCTCTCGACGAGCTCTGCCGACTTCATCCTCTGAGCTCGCTCACTCTCCAGGTACCTCATCATCATCATCATCATCATTATCATCATTAAGCCATTGAAACCTCTTTTTTTAATCGTGTTTACTTTCATTCAGTAACATGTAAAACTGGATTTTAATGCATTGTTGTTTTTTCCTGTTTGATCTGATTCTGTTCCTCAGGGTACTCCCAGAACCAGAACCAAAACCAGAACCAGAACCAGCAGAAAGAAAAAGAGGCTCCAGAACACAGCAATGACTTTGGGATCTTTAACTCTCTCTGGTTCTCACTTGGGGCCTTCATGCAGCAGGGCTGTGACATCTCCCCCAGGTAGGACATTACATGTCCCAACCAGTAAATAACACAAACAGATAAACAGAGTATTAATATAGAGTAATATATTATTATATTAATACTCTTTGTTATAGTTTTTAATCTTAGCTTAGCATAAAGAGTGGGAACGGGGGGAAACAGCTAGCCTGGCCAGTTAAAAAGTCTTCATATAAAGCTCACTGATTAAAATGCTATATCTTATATCATCTGTACAAAAACAGAAATGTAAAACAAACAAGTTGTGGTTTTACATGTTTGAACTATTTCAAGACTTCGCTTCCAGTCTTTATGCTAAGCTAAGCTAGTTGTCTCCAGCTAACCCCCGTCAAACACAAACTTTGAGAAAGTGCAGACCAGACAAAATGTTCTCACAAACAAAGACATACAGAGGCAGACGCACATATAAGAGTACCATCAGTGATATACAGCACTGAATTACTGTAGACATATCACACACACACACACACACACACACACACACACACA
>JAGRRF010011533.1:1038113-1050316 GCA_019097615.1 Morone chrysops | reverse complement strand
CTGTGTGACGTGCTGCCGCGTTAGTTGTATGTTAGTATTAAAGCCTGAGGCTGTTTCTATTCTGGATCTAAAGTGTGTGTGTGTTTTATATATGTTTGTGTGTCACTGTGTGTGTGTTTTATATATGTGTGTCACTGTGTGTGTGTTGTATATATGTTTGTGTCACTCTGTGTGTGTGTGTGTGTGTGTGTTGTATATATGTTTGTGTGTCACTGTGTGTGTGTGTTTATTGCTGTTTCAGTAACTGTTTTCTTCATAACCTCATTAAAACAATGATGTTGTGAACTGTCCTTATATGTTATATACACTGTATGTTCCGCTCACTGTACAGTTACTAACTCTGTGAGGCATTATTATAACTTGTGTGTGAGAAAAAGGACAAAGCTCCGGTCTTTAACCTGCCGTTCATCATCAGTCAATAGGGAGCTGCTGTCATTACACATGGCTGTGGCTGTTTGTGGCGCCTGTATCATTCATTTATCTATTAAAGCAATATTAGCAGTGATGTGTCAATCAAGTAGGTGGTTCAAGAAAGGAAAAAAAGTCGATCACACAAATTAATAATCAAAGTTCAGTTGACAAATGAGCCTTTGCTAACCTGACTGCGGCACATTGTTTGTTACACGGAACCAACTGGGAAGTCGTCACTGAAAACTGTTTGAAAAAGAGCAGAACCTTTTAAAAATGACTCTGCAGGCTCTTGTACCAAGATGATCCAAGGTCAAAGAGGTGGAGCTGAGGCAGAATGAGTCCTGGTTACTGAAAACAGCCGCCTGTAATGGCATCCACAAAAAGTGTTGTTTGACATTTTAATATGGGGCCTTATTGAGAGTGACTCACTGCTGGAGCCAGCCTCTAGTGGCCATTAGAGGAACTGCAGTTTCTTTTACTTCAGTGTTGGCTTCAGACACGGAGGTTTCTGCTTGACATGATCTTGGGATTTTGTAGATTATGCCTTAGATTGACATTTTACAAGTCACTGTGTACACTGTGACTTATTTTATTATTTAGATCCATTATAAATCTGGTCTTTGTAGGGAAGCTTAGAAACATGGTAGTTCACCGAGGCTAGGTCCTTATTGCAGTGGCCATGGGTTCAAGTCCAACCAGTGGTCAGTATCCTCCCTTTACTGTCTGTCTTCAGCTGTCCTATCATTAAAAAGACAAAGAAACAGTCCTCGTATCAGAGTTCTTACTATTACTGTGAGGACTTTTTGTCACACACAGAGACATGCTTCGTCTATCTGTCTCAACCCCGTTCATCGTGACACAACAATCAGTGTGTGCATGTGTGTGAGCGTTACACACAGGGTCACCTTTAGACGAGCTGCAGGGCCGAACAGTATCAGAGCGAGTGTGAATGTGTCGATGTATTTGATGCTGATGTGAGGTACGGCTTGTGTTTGTGTGCCGCCTCCCTGCAGGCAGAGACAGCAGTTCAGCCTCAGCTGTCACACCTACTGTAGGAGAAACAAGAGTAACACATACATTATTTGTCCAGCGATTCAGCAGTGACAGCGACAGAAACCTCTCTGGTGATGTAATTCGTTTTCTGGTGGCCATGTTGGAGGTCAGCTGGACAGCTGCAGGGATGACTGCTCGTGTTTCTCAAATAACTTACGAGAAAAATCCAACTAATTTGTTTATTTATGTGCAGATGAACGGTGGTTAAAAGAACGTGAGCGTGTGATTTACCTGTTCTCCTCCGCCCTCGTTCTCTCCAGGTCTCTCTCGGGTCGGATCGTGGGAGGAGTTTGGTGGTTTTTCACCCTCATCATCATCTCCTCCTATACAGCCAACCTGGCAGCCTTCCTCACCGTGGAGAGGATGGTCTCCCCCATAGAGAGCGCAGAGGACCTGGCCAAGCAGACGGAGATCGCCTACGGTACCCTGGAGGGAGGCTCCACCAAAGAGTTCTTCAGGGTGAGGAGGAATTGGCCCCCTTTTCCACCAAATTAGCTCTGGTTCTTGAACCGGTTTTGGCGCTGCACATTGCTCAACAACCTGTAGAATATGTCACATGCACTTCCTAAAGAAAATCTGCTGGGTACCAACTTTATTTTTGGTCTAAAGGCTTAGAAAGGTTTAAAGCCGGAACGGAGCCGGGTTCCCTGTTGGTGGAAAAGGCCTAATTGTTCTAATTTTTGAATACATCAATTTTATTCCTATCAAACGGTCAGACAGAACACACTGTTATTCTGCAGAAGACAAAATATGTGCTGTATTCTTTGAACAGGACTGGGGGAAAATCACTGAGGAACATGTTGTGCTTTCGGCTTATTAACCTCTTGGAATCAGCCCATTTTGAGAGCACCATGTGTCTGTAGCTGTTTCTATCAACATATTTTTAAGTATCGCATTAGAAAAGGTTGATAGAAACTGTCTGTTCCGTCTCAAAATTCGAACAAAATGTGCAATACATTTCGATGGACACATGGTTTCTGGCTGCATTTTGACCCTAAAATACATTTTGTTCCACAGAGGACTTTGAATTATGACTTATTTGGAAGACATATTTTCCCACTGTTGATGGACCTAGACTTGCAGATCCCGACTGCTTCCAGTATTCTTCATGTCCAAGCTCTCTCTAAGGCTGAGCACAGACACCCTACGGAAGAAGACTAATTTTCTGATATTCACAATCTCGTTCTTTTGGTCACTACCTAAAGCTCATGGTCATAGGAATGAAGAGCGACTGGTAAATCAAAAGCTTAAGCCTGCATTACAACTGATGCCACACCAATCTGCCTGTCCATCTCACACTCCATTTTACCATCACTGTCGAACAAGATCACGAGATACTGTAACCTTCCTCATATGAATACCATCGTTTGAGCTTCAACTGGAGCTCTTTTAATGACATTCTCTTGTTGTGTCCTCTTATTCTGCAACGGTTTAATGGCACAGACTGGTTGATTACTATCTCCATCAACCAGTGAACTCACATAACAGCAGTTGTTAGCAGTGGTGCTTTGAGCAGTATTTGGTACGATCTTCTGATGATATAGTTTTGTCTTTATCTGTTCCCACTTTAGCGGTCCAAGATAGCAGTTTTCGAGAAGATGTGGTCTTACATGCGGAGCGCCGACCCCACAGTGTTTGTCAAGAACACCAATGAAGGTGTGATTAGAGTCAGAAAGTCGAAGGGGAAGTACGCCTACCTGCTTGAGTCCTCCATGAACGAGTACATCGAGCAGAGGAAGCCCTGCGACACCATGAAAGTAGGAGGCAACCTGGACTCAAAAGGCTACGGAGTGGCCACGCCCAAAGGCTCGCCCCTCAGGTACACTCTGAAACTCTGGACAGGGGACAGTGAATGTGGGGTTAATGTTGGTGTCCTGTTTCATCTGTTTTTGTGGGAAATTAAGTCAAACCACGCATGTGCATATGAAATCAGTCTTACAGTGTCAACAGCTTCAGTTGATCATCAACACATTGCACATGTTAAATTATTAAACTGCGGTTTCCTTAAAGGGACATATGCTTTCATCAATTAAAAATGAAGTTTTGTAAAGGCGATTCAGTCAAACACCAGGATTTGGTTACATGAACCAAACTAAATTTACATCTATTGAAACAATTTGATAATATGAATATGCCAGTGTTCTGGGTCGCTGAGGTGCAGACTCAAGTCTTGGGTTTGATGACTTCAGACTCGACTGCATAAAATCCAAAGCACTTGGAGCTGCACTTTGACAACAACAATGACTTTTTGTGGACTTAAATCTTCTTCCATTATCATCAGAGCTTGCATTGACAATCCTTATACTAATATTTGATTTATTATTATTTCTGTTAAGACCTATGAAAATCTAAATCCACTATAAATAGATATATATTATAACTATATAATTTAGGGTATTTTGTATATAATAGTAAGCAACTAAAAAGTATTAGAGATTAGATTTATCATTTATTAGACCCCATCCTGCCTCCCACCCCTTCAGTTTCAACTCAGGTTTTTCGCTTTCATTCTACTAAGACTAATGTTAAATTAACTGCCTTGTTAACTCATCGTAATTAACACTTCACACCCAAATTATGTTCCACAAATCCAACTCTAGCTTGCACAAAATGAATTCTTAATTAGATGTGAAAATATTCTGGCTCTGTGTCTTGGTGCTGTTGGGTTTATCTTTCTGAACAGGTCCTGGTTTCACATCAGAAAGGGCTGTTCAACGCCAAAGGGAAGCAGTGAAAGTATTTTATTAGCCTTTTTAGTGAAATGAGCAGTTTTATTAACTAGGTTTTTCTAATAGTTCACTACTTTTTTTCACATTTCTTTTGAGGTTTTCATGACTGTATGTTTTACAGCATTTTGTTGGTTTTGGACTTTGAGACTTGAGACTTGCACGAGACTTGAAAAACAATGACTTGGTTGTACCTCTGCAGACCATGGGGCACTGGTTCAATCCTCATGCATTCTCTTACTCTCAAAACTCTGTATGAAAACATAAACCTGACCCTCACAGAAGAGTCTGTCAGTTTTGGGTTTTAGACTCGTTTACTGTCTGTGTGTTTGTCTGTCAGTCTGTCCGTCTGTCCAACTGTCAGTCTCTTAATCTGTCTCTCTGTCTGTCTTGTCTCTCTCTCTCTTTTGTTTGTCTTTGTCAATATGTCTGTTTTTCTGTCTGTCTGTCTCAGTGTTTCAGTCTGTCTGCCTGGTCCTGATCTGTCGGCCTGTTTACCTGTCTGTTGTTATCTGTTATGCCTGTCTGACTGCCAACCTGCCTGTCTCTCTGCCTCCACAATCATCTGAATACTGACAATGGCATCTATCTATCTATCTATCTATCTATCTATCTATCTATCTATCTATCTATCTATCTATCTAGCTATCTATCTATCTATCTATCTATCTATCTATCTATCTATCTATCTATCTATCTATCTATCATGTCTATCTATCTATCTATCTATCTATCTATCTATCTATCTATCTATCTATCCATCCATCCGCTCTATCTATCTATCTATCTATCTATCTATCTATCTATCTATCTATCTATCTATCTATCTATTGTCTATCTATCTATCTATCTATCTATCTATCTATCTATCTATCTATCTATCTATCTATCTAGCTATCTATCTATCTATCTATCTATCTATCTATCTATCTATCTATCTATCTATCTATCTATCATGTCTATCTATCTATCTATCTATCTATCTATCTATCTATCTATCTATCTATCCATCCATCCGCTCTATCTATCTATCTATCTATCTATCTATCTATCTATCTATCTATCTATCTATCTATCTATGCTAACCATTGCTGCTGTCAGATAAAACCTTACGTTAACAAACAAGACTATTAGTTCGATTCTGCTCACAGTTACTGAATTAAATAGAATTTGGACTCAATTAAAAATAAGAAATGATAATTACTCGTCCTGAATTTAACTGAACTGCAGAACTGAATGATTAACACCCTTAACAATAACCTTATGAAACACTCTGAGCCTCACACAACCACCCAGAACACCAACACAACCAGCTATGATAACAACCCTGCAACCACCTGGTAATGCACTACACACAGTTCAGCAACACCACAGACGAAATTAGTCCAAGCAAGTTTTGTCCAAAAAGAAGAATGTTTTTCATTCCGAAAATTTTATTTTTTCTGGTTCAAGGGAGCTAATTTAATTATTTCCATTAATACCTCTAATACCGCTTTTATTTGCTTCAGTCAAGTGAACTCAACCTGCTTTTATTTGGAACAGGCCTCTACATGGTACCGGCCTTTAATTCCTTTTGCACAAAACTCTTGCTCTGCAAAGATGGGAAACACTACAAAACTGTTTTATTTAAACCAGTAATAATAATAACTTAATAATACTTACTGATCATTCATTTAATCATTGCTAATGGTTTCTGTAAAATGAACTGAGTGATCTAATGATGTGTAGCAGGTCCATATTGACTAAAGTTTAAACATTTACATTTGTGTCGGCGATCCATAGAACTTCACTAATTGAGACCTGCCTTTATTTGTCAGACCTGTGATCACACCAGGCTAGTAATGGGGACCTTCTTCTATTTGGGACCCTGCTTTTAATTGTGGATGTATGTTATTTAACTGTTGAGTGAATTAGTTCATGTACAAATGAATTGTTGGTTTAAGAGGTCTTAGATGAAGGATTATCAATCTCTTAACTTTCTTTCTCTGTCAATATCTGGTTGCTGGTTTATTTTAGGTGTTGACTTAGTTTTACTTTCCAGTGGATTACTGTCTCTAAAAGCCAACAACCAAAATAAGAAACAAAACAGCTCAGCTCAGCTAAAACATGAATATCATCAGAACTGGAGTATGGGTGATTTTATTTTTACCTGACAGCAGCTTTGAAAGTCATGTTTTTCCCTTCTTTGTTTCAGACATCAGTGGACTTTGTCCATGTTTTTATCAGATGTTCTGTGAGAGAACATCTTGTTCTCATTCTTTCTGCTTCACATCAGCATTTTGCAGCCAACCCAGAGTCAGAGAAAAGATATTACTCTAAAAATGAGATTAGCACATGCTGAATTTAATAATTAATATGTTCTTCTATGTTAAGAAATTAATCACTGGGTGTGTGTAGGCTTCAACAATATCAGCCAGTTTCATACAGACAGCAGAGCAGAGCCAAGCAAATTGGCTTCACATTCTGCCTTTGTACTAAAGTGGTTTTAGGTTTGTGTAAAACAAATTAATGATGAGAATTTGTGATATCTCTACAGTTCAGAAATTGTAATTTATACTCAAGCATAAGCAGAGCTTTGGGAGTTACTGCAGATGCAGAAAGCACGGAATCATTCACCATTTTTTAAGAGCACAAGAAGGAGTCAGCTTTTTTATCAGTTGCCTAGCAACGCAGTTGTGTGAAACCACTTGACTGCTGAGCATATTGGATGATCACCTTTACACATCAGAAACATCTCATGAGTTCCACTTGAATGGACTCTGTCTCTGGGTTGACCAGCTCTTACAGTACTAACAGCTGACCATACCAACCGCTTCATTTCATCGTCTCATCTGATAAAACTCCAACCAGCGTCTCATTTACACTCATCTGCTGCTACAGAATCACTGTTGCTAAGATTTATGACTGTGCTGCTGCAAAGTGGATCATCTGGAGAGTATTGTTCCAAAATGTCATTGTTACAATATCTGATTGATTAAAACAAACATGTAGCAATGTGAAGAATGATTGTTGGTCCAGGTGAGATAATAAACTTTACTTGTGTCAAGAAATACAATATTATTTAGTTTTAAGGTGGCACAACTGTATTAACACATTCTTCACTTACATACATAGTAGGAACGTTGTTGCTTGATTTTCTTAAAATTACAAGTTGATATTTCTGCTTGAAAATTTTGTTTGATTCACATAATCTTTGAATTTGTGCACATTTTAACTGGACTTTAGTTTTAAACTAAATTTTAATTCATATGTATTTATTTTTATTGTATATTTTTGCATATATAATGCACTTTGGAACAAAACTCTTCTTTCGTTGTCATTACATTGATTATTGTCATTGTCCAATTGTTCAAACTGAAGTTCTACTGCACCACTGATCATTTTATTGATTCATGTTTCTTTGCCAAACATCACTGCTTCCTTCTGTAATCTATATCTTTGATCATCACTGGTATGAAGGGGAACAACAAGCAATTTGGGGGTATTTGTGTTTTTTGAACGGAAATGTGAAATAGTAGGAAAGAGTGAAAGACGTTTTGGCACCTGCTTCCCCCCAGTAAACCTCAATTTATGTCAACACTTTATATTTTACATGGTATTTACATCCAAACATTTGACTGTTGTTCTTCCTTTATTTACCAGGTAATGAATGGAAATTAATGCAAGTCGGGGTGTGCTGCACAGTAGTCAGTAATAGGATACATTTACTGTTTTTCAACCCAGACCATACTGAAATGTTGTTTACCTTATGAGAAATGAACCTTCTGCTACAGCTGGTCACAGGACCCAACACAAGCTAGTGGAGAAATTTTGCCATCCCTCAATCCATTCAGACTTCAGAGCCTAGATGAGTAGCCCCAGTGTTTTCTTTCCCCAGCGGCTCCCCAGGTGATCCTAAGTCAGTTCGGAGCTGTAGTCTCCCCAGCAGGTCCAAGTTTTACCTGTGAATGTCCTCCCAGTCTATTGTGACCATCATGCATACACACTTCTTTTAATCCACAATCTAATTTCTTCAGTTGGTTAGAACCAAGATTACATTTGAAATCAAAAGCTTTCATCAGTGCTCAGAGCGACCACTCATGAATAAGATCCTGATCCTGGATTGACGACACTGCTCTTAAGTGTATAGGGAATGGTATCAAGTCGAGGTCAGCAATCCTCTCCTATATTGAAAAGAGCAGGAAAAGGTCATTGGGCCAGAGCATTTTGGGTCAAAGGTCAATCAAAAGTTTAGTCCAACCAAATGTTGAAATGACTGAAAGGGAGTCAAACTTATCTACTTGATACCTTTCAACTTCACGCAACAGTTCTTTCACCCAGAGAAAGATAAACATCCAGGAGCCAGATCTCAGTGCCAGCTCCGTATCTTCCTTGAACCAACACCTTGGCTAACAAGCACTTCGCTCAACCCCTACCTTTCACCTTTTGGTTGGCTAGACCTCAAAATAATGCTTCCAAGATGCTCACCTGTAAGCCATGTATTGTAATCATACATTGGTACTGTTATAGGGCCACTGTTTGTTTCAATGATAATTGAAATCTCCTTTTTGGAAATTGGAAAGCTTGCGGCTCACAGTCACAGTCTGATAATTTTTCAATGTTCTATCATTAGACAGAAACCAGAATTTGGATGCAAAAAAGGAAGTATGATTTGGGACTGCTTTTGTAGAACATATGCAAGTAGTGTCTGTAAGCTTTGAGATTTTGAAAAGATTTGTTATATTCATTCAATGCCTGAATGATGACGGCATTAGACAGTGTTTAAGCCCTGTGAATGGCTGCAGCAGAGTTTTCTTACACTAAAACTCTGTGGATGTGATATTCACAACTTTAAATAATGGGAAACAACATTTTAAACAAGGTCTTGGTTGAAGATCAGTGAACCTGTCCTTTAAAGAACCATTCATTTTATGACTACACTAATAATATCATGCCTGTCATAAGCAGATGTAATAATGTTGCTATTTTCACTATGGCGGTCGTCCGCTCATTAACATCTAGTTCCCTTTTATCCCTTATTACTATCCTCCCCGTAGAAACCCTGTTAACTTGGCAGTATTAAAACTGAACGAGCAGGGCCTGTTGGACAAATTGAAAAACAGATGGTGGTATGACAAGGGAGAGTGCGGCACCGGGGGAGGGGACTCCAAGGTCAGATCACCGTAACCCCCAACGGGTAACGACAGGCAATGGTACAAGGGGGTAACCGGCAACAACCCACAACTTAAATATCAAGCGTAAAACACTCCGGATGGCACTGCTGAAACTTTACAGGAAGCTACAGTTTGGTGTCTTTCACAGTAGTAATAACACTGGTTCCACCTCTGGTGTTTAATCCATGAAAATGATTCACTCTCAGGCCTTGTTGAAGAAAATTTCTGACTTCACAGCTTCTGATCCAGGGGGTATTTTATAAAACACACTTAGAACACTTTCATTACAAAACAGAACTTTACTGTAACCTTCAGAGCAGAGATCATGATGTAGTATGTATTCTAGGGGTATTATCAGGGTGGATCTATGATGTAATTTGTTTTAAACATCATAACATAAACATTATAAAAATACGTTATCTATCCCATCAGTGTAACTTATGTCAATATTTAAGAAATGTTATTATTTAGGAGCTATTTCTGTAAATGGACTTAGAATAACCTGCTTTACGACAAACATTTGTGAAACACGACTCTGCCAACAATTCGTGATTTATTTTTTTTAGCAGCGCTTTAACAAAAACGGGCACCAGGCTAGCTTAAACTGCTAATTCCATTTTGGACAGACTAGTTATAGAAAATTCTGACTAAAAAACAATGGGACAGAAACAAAATAAAACGTTAATTTACCAATGTAGATTCTTTAGTAAGCTCACTCAGCAAAAATACCCCCTCTGGTCATCTTACCTCTGGTATCAGTTCTTTGTTTAAGGACACTGTTGACTCCATCTCCCTTCCCCCAAAAAAGTTAAATTGCAGCAATCTTTCAAATCACCACAAAATAGTTTATATGTTTTCTGGTTTTTGGACAGGAGTGTTTCGCTCAGTAAATCCAAAGATCCCGGAGTGTTTTCAGCTCTTGCCGGTTACCCAAAGTGATATAGTAATACACATCTCGCACGTAGGGAGTCAGGCAAAAGCAAGCTAGATGGAGTATTAATGCATATCACTTTGACGCTGACATTTTCCAAAACAATTTTATGTGTGATTGTGCCTGTTTTTTAGTTGATTTTTGTTTTTCTTTCTGTTGTTGTTGAGGTGTTCTCTGTAGCGTACCAAAGCATCTTTACTGCAAATGCCAGTTTTGCTAAAATGGCTGCTGGCGCTGCTGCTGCAGCCACTGCAGCCCAGTTGCTGTGCAGCTGAACAATAACATAAGATAACATGGAGGTGCATAATGTTATTTATGTTATTCCCAACCCCCCTCCCCCTCCCTTCCTCTCATGGTTCTTTGAAGAATCCCAGTAAACCTAGCAGTACTGAAGCTCAATGAACAAGCCGTCTTAGACAAGTTGAAAAACAAGTGGTGGTATGACAAAGGGGAGTGTGGACACAAGGACTCCGGCAGAAAGGTCAGTTCTTGAGGTCGCTCGGCCTGGTCCTGAGGCCATGTGTTGGTTTACCTTCACCCACCCCCTCTTACCCCCATCAGACCCCCAACACCACAAACTTTAGCAGATACACTCTGAAAAGGAAAAGTTTTTTGAAGGTATCTTCTAAATATGATTGAAACTTTATGTTAATTTCATGCTAATTGGACGTTTTTCGGGTCCAGATCAGTTTGTCACCATTTTTTCTACTAGTTAAAATAGTCACCTAGATATAACTCTATTTCTCTGAATATTGGTTGCCCATTACACAGTCTATGATCCTGATGGATGATGTAATCAAATGCATTTTAATGGTTCCTCCATCTGGACAGATATTTTTGCCACCAGGTACTGAATTTTAATTTGGTGCCCAATCAGAGGAAGAAACTGGTTACTAGTGCCTTTAACAGCAGTTGAAAACCTTGTTTTTACTGACCTCTGGTGATTTACTGTGATGTAGAAGTGTACACCAGGGACAGTTAGTACACTGTGACAGTGATTTCCTGTCATCACACCAATGCGTGTAATACACACACCGAGGCAGATTGGGTTTAGGTTCAGGAAACCATTGTACCTGATAAACGCTGACTTTTGGTTTCACAGCACCTTTATACAAGCATGTACTTTTCATGTCTAGGTGAGGCGAAATGAGACATTGACACGGTATCCTAAAGTGGATCTGTGGGTCTATTACAGGCTTTGGTGTTAGACTGGACTAAAAAACACACAACTTTGGTGCTGATTAAAGTAGCATCACATTCACTGTACAGACATGAGAGTGGTGTCGATCTTTTATTGTAACTTTCGGCAAAGAAACAAAGTTTATAAACCAAAATGTCAAAATTTTCTGTAAAGTTTGAAATTCAGAACCTGCCGGCACAAAAATCAGCTTATTACGATCAGTGAACTTATTTTATGGAGAAAAAAACTTTTTGTTTTTGGAGTGTAACACTGCTGCTCATTCTGCAGAACTGGAGGAATCAAATTTAAACATTTAAAGTATTCTGACAGCATGTGAAAACCCCATGACTCCAAAGTGCTGAGTATAATTTATGAACTCAGTCACCACAAAACTTGTTACAAACTCTGCGTTAGTCAGATGAATTTATGCAAATTGATGAGAAAATGAGCCAGGCTTTAGCCAGACTCTGACAAGGCAGACTTTTTTTTGGAGATAAGGGGTTTTCATGTCTCCAGATCAGTAGATTTTTCTTTTTTTTTTCTCTGCTCAGCTGTCCTTCTGTTCTCCAGAATATACTCTGTGGTCAGCAGCCGCAGACAGACAGACGGACCAGGGACTGAAAATTTTGACTTTTTACATCACTTTTAATCACAAATCATCGCTGCCTCTGGCTGCCACATTTACATTTATATTTTTAGACTATCTTTGTGGGTTTGAAAAAGACGTTTTTTTTTTTTTTTTTTTTTTT
>JAGRRF010011533.1:1023089-1038056 GCA_019097615.1 Morone chrysops | reverse complement strand
GGCCTAAAAGAGAAGCCCCAGATTAAAGCCAGATTTTTTTTACCTTCACATCAGTATGTAAAAAGTCAGATTTTCAAAACTGCAAATATATTTTTATTGTTTCTCTCTCTCTCTTTCTCTCTCTCTCTCTCTCTCGCTGTCTCTCTACCTCCCTCTCTCTCTGTTTATGGCTGCTAACCAACAGTTGATAAAATTGAAGCTACTGACCACAGCTTTACACCCCTCCTCTTCCTCCCCTCTCTCTCTCTCACACACACACACACACACACGCTGATGTTTTTGTCTCCAATCTGTCATGTACCTCCTGTTTCCTCTGAACTCGCTGTGCAACAGACCGCGAATAACAAATGGGAGAAAACGTTCATCAGTCTGTCATCAGTGCGGCAGCGAGGAGAAAAGACTTAACGTCAGACTGAAAATGCAGCAGTGAGACAAACAGTAGAGAGAACTTAGGTAACCACACAGAGACATCAGGAAATTGACAAACTAATGCGTCTTTGTCTGCCTAATTTATTCCATTCACACTCTGCTGCCATTTATTAAGAACATTCACACAAGAAGCCTCTCAGGGAGAAATCAGGTTGCACCACAAATTACTTTACGTCTACATGCTCTGTATGATGTGCAGCAGGGCACTGATCAGCTTTACTCACTTTAAAGGGTTTGGTGACAATCCCAACGTATTCCTGTACACAACAGAGAAAAGTAAAGGTCACCTTAAGTGTCAAAATGTGTGGTAAACTATAGTGAGGTCTCTAACATTTGATCTCATGAAGACAGTTTAGTGACGTCTCTGTCAGAAGGCATTTTAAACTACATTTGGAATTCCTGTTCAGAAAAGCCTTGACTGTAATCATAAAACATCTGAAGTCAAAGTAGATTTACTGTAAGGTCAACTCAGATTTCAAAATGCATCGTACACTTTTCATATTTGAACTTAAAGTTTACATGTATTGCTGTCCAGAACTGCTTTCATAGTAACAAATAAAATACTAAAATGCGTTAACAAGCCAGGAACATGTTAGTGCCAGTCAATCCCAGTTTACCTTTTCTAAACCCTGCCCCTTTTTGTTCTAGGCTCCAATCATAGTTGAGCAAGCGTCGGTCAACTTTCCCCTTTCCTGTACCTAGATATGCTATATGCTATGCTAATCTATGTTGAAAAGACAACCACATTTAGAAGATGGTTAATAAAAGCAACATATATATACTGTATATATAAACACATTTTAAGTTAGCAGCTAGCTAAATACCAATTTTAATTAACTAGCTAGTTACTCTGCATGTAAAATCTGTCAGGATTTACTTCGTCCCCAGAAGTAATAACCAGTTTTAAATGCTGGTGCAACCAGGCCTTTAGCCTTGGTTAGTAGTTAGCATCCTCAATCAGTATTTTATATTACTGCAGCATTGTGTTTAGTTCTTTTGTTTATTTGTATTAAAATAACATCAATGAGGACAAATTACAAAAAAGTACTTTGTGCTTTTAAAAGGATTTTTAGTCAACACTAATATTAAAAATATTTCTTTTTAAAAAGAGTAATAGTTTACATTCATTTCAGTCTGACTTTCAAGTGTCTTTTTAGTATAATTTTCAGAGAAGCTGATTGGCTGATGTGAACATGACAGTTTGGAGAGGAAAGCACTCTGATAGGCTCTCCCCCAGCTTCACAACACTTCCTGTTGAAGAGAGGTCCAGCCCACTTTAAGTGCTGTTTTCTCCTATTCGTTTAATTTTTTTTAACAGGCTGCATGCTATTGGATGAGAACGCTAAGTCACGCCCATCAAAAACCAAGTGATGCATGTGACAGGAGAACACGCAGAAGTTCTCAACAACCAATCAAATCAAAGTTTTATAAGGATGTGATAACACATTTGTGTTCATTAGTACAGACTGAACTGAAGTGATATCGCACTGTGAAGAACAGATATCACTTTTATTTATACTAAATATATACTAACCCTAACCCTTTTATACTAAATATAAGTGATGTAGAGAAGGTAGATTAATAAACCAGTGAATTAACACAAGCAACCCATCTATAGAGTTTAGTTTTTTTCTTAGTTTTCTGTTTGTTTTTCTGAGCATGAAGTTGCATGTGACAGATATATAAATGTATATTGTCAAAGGCTGTGACTTGAGGCAATGAAGGTCATTTTACCCTCAGTAGGAGCTGAGTTTTAAAGGGGGACTTGCCACTAGAGGTTGTACCAGCATCTCAGACCAAAACAATGGCCACTAAGGCCCACCAGACTCCAATAACAAAACCAGTAATTTTACCAAAGCAGATAAAACGCGAACAGAAACAAAATAAAACTCACCCAAACCGTCTTTGTTAGTCTTTCCAACAATCACCAACTCTGGTTTGGTGGAAATAAATCCTTAATTCACCGACGTAAATGATAAAAATAAATACAAAATGGAAGTTGCAGAGACTTTAATCTTGTGAATTTATCATTTTTAGCTTCAGCTCGCACTTAGCGGCAGTTATCCACATACATTATTATATACACAAGTTTGTACCTTCGAATTTTCCACTGTAAAAAGTAATTTAGTGGACCTGTTATCACCACTTAAATAAATGCGTGATTGCAAGATAAAACTTCAGATAAACCTTTTAAGTTACAAACATTATTTTATGAGTTGACATAAACAACGTTGAAAAACTAGTTGGGACAAGTTAATTTTTATGAGTTGCCTAATCAAAATTAAAAACTTGTTTTTATGTTACCAATTATTAAGCGGTAATTAAAAATACTTTTGATTGTAGAGGAAAAGCTAATTCCCTCAGTGTAGTACATTTGTTGAATGTAATTTCATCCAAAGAGATTGAGGCAAACTGTTGCGTTAATTTTTTTTGTTGAGACAAAAAATTGTTTTTGTTTTCACCAGCAGGATTACGCATAAAGTAATTGTTGATTGATATGTATAATGGGTGGAGTTCCTCTTTTAGAATTCATGTTTCATTTAAAAGTCACGTGTTGCCTCTTTATCACAGCCTTTGAAAATTGAAAAAATGTCTTGTTAGCTAGAAAGATATTTGTTGTGTTTACCTTTAATGCTTTAATTTACAATAGAATTCTAATTATATATTATTATTATATATCTGCACCATGATTGGTTGCCACTGACTTTGCCTCTTTGCGCTGACAGGACAAGACGAGCGCACTCAGTCTGAGCAACGTGGCGGGAGTGTTTTACATCCTGATCGGCGGGCTGGGGCTGGCAATGCTCGTGGCTCTGGTCGAGTTCTGCTACAAATCCCGGATCGAGTCCAGAAGAATGAAGGTGAGTCCATTTGACAAGCGAACAATAACAATCCTTAGATGTGAAGATATTCTGTCTCTACAGCAGTTTTTCCTCTCACTCGCTCTTCGTCTCAGTGTGTGAATGACGCCGCTGAACCTCACTGAGCGGCTCTCGTTCTTCGGAGGCACAATGTTAAATTAGCGAAATAAAAAGGCCAAAAAACACAACTAGTAATTGATGCACAGAAGTTCTTACCTGCACAATAAAGATTTTTGTGTTACTCTCCGTAACAACCGAGAAAGGTCTTCAGATGTTAGACTTCCTTTGCTGCTGTTTTGTGAAAACCTGTTTTCCTCTTCCTCTTAACTTCATTTGTTAACGCTGTCTCCATCCTTCTGGTGGGTGCTAAAAGATAAATCTTAGGCTTATTTTATTTTTTGACCGCCCTCTCCTGCGAGAATTGCGTTGAAAGAACCGAGTCCCGATGCAGCTGTCCACTAGGAACAAAATATTTCGGGTACACCAGAGAACTTAACCGTATTTTTTTATATTTCACAGTTTTATTTCTTGCTTATTGTGGTCTTTGTCTGTAAAGTAGCTCTAGCTGGACAGGGCTTCCCCTTCCTTTTAATGTCAGGAACCCCCACAGTAGATGAGTATTTTTCTAAAATAATCTTTTTTCTTTTTATTTTCAATCAATGATCAAACTAGGATCACTATAGATTATAATAAAAACCGCCACCTCTATTTCTTTCTTTGTACTTCCAAAAGATGTGATAAAAGTTCAAACATCATGTTCCTCCTTTTGCTGCGACCCACTCAAGGACCCCTGCTGGACTCTCCAGAGCCGCGGGGCAGGAGCACTAACATATTCTGCCATCTGAAAGTGCATCAGCTGAACTCGACTTATCAGACACTCTGCTCTCAAGCCCCTCTTTATCGCCGGCATCTATATGTGATGAAACTGCGGTCGCCTCATTACAGACCGAGCTGGTTTTTACTCAGACTTTGATGGGCTGCTCAGAAGGAACAAACAAGTCATTAGAGCCATTTTCTCCACCAGCGTGTTGCTCTCATCTCTGCCGGACTTTTGTTATTCTCCTCACATGTGCGTCTGAGCACAAAGACCGAACAAAAAAAAACCCTCGCTGAAGGCAGCGGTGACACAACATGTGTGGAGGATTTCATCATTCGGAGCAGATGGAGGGGTTACACTGCGGTTACCTGCTGCAGAGGTGGATGTATGGTGGAGGAGCTCTGCAGCACACATGGAACTATTAGTCAATGCAGAAATATACCATGATACATCCTCTTCTGATACCTTATTGATCCTCGGTCATAAATATTGCAATATGTTCTCTTCTGTAGAAGAATTAAATTTTTTTTTAACGGTCATCACGTCACAACACAACAAATAACACACTGATGGTTCATCTCAGAGCCGTTGGTTTGAGGTGACGCTTTGAAGTCAATTTGAGATACTGGCCGAACCGTGTAATTACAGGAATGGCGTCCATCACGTGATGCACACTGACCCAAAAAGACGTTTACGTACACTTTCATGTAAGGGCGCTCTGGTCAGGGAATGTGTCTGCTCCGTTCTTTTGTTGGTCAGAAGTAAGTTTCATAAAGTCACCCAAGAAACAAAACTTTTTGAATGTTTTCACCTGCGATTCCAGTTTTCCCAGCAGCAGCTCTTCGGAAATACTCATCTCAGCCTGTTTATTTATCTGCTCCGAGAACATCTCTCTTTTTCTCTGCACATTACTATAACAGGTCCCTGATTGTTACTATAGCAGCGGCCCGACCACAGAACTCTGAGTCAAAGACTGCATCAGATGATCGATCAAACTAATTAGAGTGAATATCAGCTCATTACAATCGGCGCGCCCTTATTCTCCAAAGGCAGACCATTACATTAGTAAAATGACAAAAATCAGACAAACAGGCAGTCACTGATATGTTTGTCCAATCGTCCAACAGGGACTGCAGTAGGTTATATATGAATAAGGGAGTCATAAGTTAGTGTTTTCATAAGGAACACATTACTCCCCACTATTTATTTATTGTGAAAGAGAAAAAAATGATTTATTCAAGACACCAAGTTACAAATTCGCTGTCTGATGTTTCAGCAGGTGGCTGTTCTGCCTGCAGGCAACTGCATTAATAGTCTTTGTGCAGAGACAGATGCTGTACTGTTGTGACAGCAAATGTAGACTTGCTATGACAATAAACCCCTCCATTAAAGTGAGAGAGATACAGTGAGGCCCAGTGTTTACAGTGTGTGCAGGTGGATGTTAGCGCGGAGGTGAAGGCAGGAGGGAGATGAGTGTTTGACTCTGCTGCTCAGACGTGGGAGCACCGACTCGGAGGTGTTGCTCTGAGTGTTAGACCTGCTCAGTAAATGAATAAACCTGGGATTTATTTGTACCAATATTCCTGACGACTGTTGATGGCGAGCTGCGAACAGCGAGGGAGTGTGAGTGCCTCAGAGGCCTGATACAGGATATTAACTCCGGATCCACATCATTAGTTTCACTGAGGAGACGCAGAGAGCTTTACTCTGCTGCTCCAAAACAACTTTTACTGTTATTACTGCTGCTGATGACCCAATACACACACATTGATTGATACTCATTTACTTTCCAAAGAAGAACAGGTGTGTGCAGGTGTTCTTTAAACAACAGGAAGTTAGATATTGTGGCTTATTACTGTGATTAAGGTAATTCAAACTAACTGCGGCAAAATCGCACTTCTTCTCCGAGTCGTAACACAGTCAAATCTGGACACAAAGTTTTAGATTCAGTGTGACTTACACTCCCTGAGGATGTTATTATCTCTGATGTCCACTGGGAATAAATGTCAGCAGTCCGCTTAGAAATTACAGGAAAAGAGACGTTCCTTATAACTGCAGAACCTGCCTTACAATCAGCATGTTTTTAAGTTTCCGTCAGTATCAGTGTAATCCAGTGATATTAGTCTGTACATCCTGTAGTACGCTGCCAACAGGAGCTGCTAACAGCTAATTTGGCTAACATTTAATGCTGCCAAAATGTAAACAAATATTGTTGCCTAACCCTAACCTCCTGGAGGGACTGAGAAGTGAAAGACAACAAAGACACTAAACAACCTTAATGTCCTCATAGCTGCACACTAGAGGTGTCCACATACTCAACTGGCACTGATAGCTGCCAGCTGAATGATGTTAAAGTCCAGGTGAAATGAAAAATGCCATTTCAATCCTTATATTGTTCCCCTATTTAACAATTTATGACAAAACATTCACAAAATCTCAATTTCTTTGTATTTTTATATTACAATCCAACACGTAAACATGAGGAAGCTAACAGCTCCCTGATTTCTGTTTCAACAAGACAGTTGGTAAAATACATCCAGTTTGTTGGACGTTGTTTGTTCCAACTGTTTTTATTGTGATGTGTTCAAATGATTTTCAATCCACCAAGCAAGATGATCTGAAAAGACATTTCTGATTTGTGGATGCTGGATTAGTCGAGAGGGATGAAGGTTTATTTATGACGGAGACAGATTGAAGCCAACTCAAATGCTAAATAAAGATACAACCAAGCTTCATTGTGACACGTTTCTTTCTACTGAATTGATACTGAATTTACTCCTCGGCTCCCTCAGAGATTTGTGTCTTTAAGTTTTAAACAGGCTCCTTCTTCTCTGTTTCTGTGTTGCAGGAGCTCATCGATGCCGCCATGATGAGCACCAGCCTCGGCGGGATGGCGGGCGGAGGAGGTGTAGGAGGAGGCGCGGCGGGCGGCGTTTATGGAGGAGGAGCGTCGGGTCTCGGAGGCGAGAACGGCCGCGTGGTGGCGCACGATTTCCCGAAAGCCGGAGCTCAAGGTTTACCCTGCATGGGCAAAGCTGCCGGCCTGGGACTGTCCTCCACGGGCATGTGATCAAAACACAGATGCCTGATTGGACGGAGCGCTCCCGCCTGCCTGCCTGTCTGTATGGAAAGAAAGGAGAAAGAAGGGGATGGAGGGAGAAGAGAGGAGATTTAAGTACGGAGAAATTGAGAGAAAGCAGGCAGGAGGAGTGTTTCCCCGTGACTGGACTCTATATACAACAGAACTCTGATGAACAGAGAGCACCTGAACACAACACCTGGGCTGAGTCGATGAGCTCCTGCAAGACAAGAAACTGGGCTCAACGACCTACAAACACTGAAATTCTACTTTTTCTACGAGCGCTGTCTTAAACTTAACTCCTCCTCTTCTGCAATAATAACCCAGGAACAGAGGAAGGACTCGTTTTTCAAAAATTCTTAATTATTGCACCCGCTCTTCTTCTTTTCCTCAATCCGCCCCTTCACCTCTCCTTCTCCTCCAGTTGGGCAGTAACACCAAAAGCTTCGTCACTTTCACACTAAATGCCACTTTCGTATCCGCGGGGGGTTGAGGAAGTGTGAGCATGTAAACATTTTAAAGCATTTCCACACATGGACACAATGATACAGTTTCAGTGTGAAGAGTTTCCTGCTTTTTGTTTGTACATTTTGTGGCAAACGTACGCTGATGTCGTTAGAGGTCTTCAGAGGTCCAAAAAACATTGGACCCAATCTGAAATATACCCGACCCGAAGACAATAAACCAGTCAACCTTTATAGACCCAAACAGAGAGAAAAGACCACAACCTGCAGCAACCTAATCCATGTATCACAATGTTAAAGTAACTTGATTACTTCCCGTTACTTTTTGATTACATCAACACCAAATAAAAACAAGAGAAATCAATATCAGTAAGAAGCAATGATGTAAATGTGTTCTGTAACAATGAAAGGAAATGGAAAGATGTTTAGCATCAATGTGTCCTCTGCTGCTATATTTTTAAAGAATTGTAATCCTGTAAAATAATCCCCATTTTACTAAATTTAACTGTAATCTGATTACATCTTTTTCTGTAACTCTAGTGGTTTACAGTTTTGGTATCCTGATTACATAACTCAGTTACATGTAATCAGTTACTCACCAAAAGCCCAAGCTGAACAAACCAATTAATTATTTAATTAAAATCAATTAACACAGAAAGTCAACTAAGTCCAAAAATGGAATCAGTTTAAATGTTTCAAAGACATAAATAAATAGAAATAATGAACACAAATAAATTAATAAATAAAGTTCTGTTTTCACCTCCTGCGAGAAAAATAATTCTGTGATAAAAGATTGTCATTAATTTTGGTGTCCACCAACTATAATACCTGCTCACCGCCTCCACCATAATTAGCTTTTATCACAATACAGTCGGACAAAGGACGCTACAATCATCACATGACGTAAAGGTTGATTTATAGTTGTTCGTAGGCTCTACATCGTGGCCTTCACAAGTTATCTTCTCTGTTATGAGTGTGTGTGCTGGTATGTCTGCAAATAACGCTGCCAAAACGCTAGTCAATGGAGGGTTTCCTCCCTAATCTCTGGCCGTGTTTTCCTCGTTTTCAGGCGAGTGAGGCTGAACGTGCTCTGTAGATATCAGTATCAGTGTTAGATGGATTACATTAACGGATTACTCTCTCTTAATACTTACGTAACAACGAGTAGTCATCCACTCCACGTGTGTTTGATGACTGGATATTGAATCATCGACGTAAAATGTTTAAGTCACAACTGGTACAAAGGTCACAAAGGTGCCTTTAAACAACTACAACGCCTCCACACTTCTGTTTAAAACAAACAACAGTTTTTGTTGGCTTAGCCTCGGGAAGTGCTCGCAGTGAATCCTCCAACTCCTCCAGAACTGACCCGAATGAAGTTACCAACCAAATGTAGGCAAAGCTATCGATGGCTAACTAAAAGCAGACACAACGTGCAGTAAAGAAGACTATGGAGCTAGCGGGAGGTAGTAGAGGCTTACCTACCTGGATTGTCCCATTTTCAAGCTAGATGTCCTGAGTCCTGACAAATAACAAATCTGTAAAACACTTAAATGTCCGTTTTTTCACAAAAATAAAAACAATAATTATTTAATAAATATTTATTTTTGTCGCTTATAAAGTTGATGCAATGCACCACGTTTCTGAATTCTCCTTTGCAGAGCACCCAGGGAAAAAATTGATGTATTCATGGCGTCTATGGTACTGAAAGGTGTGCTCAGTAGGTGTCCTGAGAGCTGAAATAATCGGCCATCCTGGTGAAACCACCTATGGTTTGAGGTTTGGGGCTTGAAAATATTTTCACCGCAGGCTATTCACTTCACTTTGGGCTTCACTGAGCAAGCTAACGGATCCTACAACCATCTGTCTTCTGAATGCAAGAAAAAGTCCATCAAACTCCTCTTACGATAATGAACAAATGCTCATTTATCTAAGAAATATTAAATAATTACTGAGTTAATTATATAATTACTAAGTTTCAAATAGTAATCCTTACTACTACTACTTGCCGGGGGAAAAAAATGATTGCATAACTGTAACCTTTTACTAAGGCTGCCCTCGACAAATCCCAGTGGACTGAACGTTACGATGGATGATGGATAACAATAACAGTTACTGACTAATTAACTGGCTACAAACTGGCTCCTCTTCCTCCGTTTCATTCTCTTCTCATTGACTAACGATTAAGTGGACTATTAGGGGGCAGCCCTGCTTATTACTAAGTAATGCATCACTGGCCGACAGTCATTATCATGAACCACAGCATCAGAGATACACATTGGTATTAGACACACTACCATAACGGCTCAAGCATAATTTGGACCCGTCTCAGTTCAACAGAGCCGAGTGGACCTATGAAGACCTCTAATTGGTGTTTTCTCCGCCACAATATTTACTGCATTATGCTGCTAATACGAACTCAACACTACACGTAATGATAAAATAAGACAATAACACTTCAGTTAAGTAATCTATAACAACATAATGTTAAAAATAACATAATTGTATTGAATTAGTTAAATTAAAGCAATGGAAATGTACATTTTGCTGAGTTGTACATTATATAACAGACACCAGGAGTTTATCTGCCCTCATTTTCCCGCCTTTAAATGTTGCTGGGCAACCGCGCCCCCGACTATTATTTGAGAACCAGCTCTTATTTGAGGAAACCCCATTTTCAGAGCCCCCATTTGCTCTCAATGCTGCTGAAATGATCAGAACGAGACATGTTTACGAGTTAATTCAGAGGAAGAAACTGATGTTAAACATATTGGGGTGAATCTTCCTTTAAATCTGAGGTTTTGTGGACGTTTGTGAAACGTACAGTTTATGTGAATCTGCTCTACCGTGTGGTTTAAACGACAAATCTCAACGCGTTGTGGCTCCACTGGTCACGTGTTGGTTGAACGGCTGCTTCGGTTGAGTTCTGGTTGACGTCACATTTCTTCTGTATTTTCTCCTCCGTGTTTTCTGAACTGAACACAAGCTCTAAGGCATTGCAGCAGAACTTTTTATACTCCGAAACTGAACAAAAATCAGGAAAATCGTGTTCACATTTGTATGATATGAATGATACACGTGCCGAGCTACACTTGTTTGTCTTAATAATGTTATTTTTAATTGTTCATAATTGTCATCAGTTTATAATGATTTTGATTTTGTTGATTACATTCGGATCAGTTACTCTGTTTAATAAAAAGTGAACATTATCTTGACTTCTGTAGTTTGTTCTGTCTCTCCTAAAGATGAATCTAATGTGCTCTCCTGGAGAGACTTGCTATGGAACAACTGTCCATAAATGTATTCTTTAATTTAGTTGGAGGACTTAGTGGTGCTGTGTCAAATATTTATCTTAACATAATCTTTGCTTTTGTTCTAGGCTGCAGATTCAATGTTTTATTAACCCTTAAGGTCAGTGGTTCCCAACTTGGGGTTTGGGACCCAAACTAGGGTTCCCATGGGGGATCGCGAGGCCTTTTTGATTTTAAGGTGTGTTTGAAAATGTACAAAATATATACAGTAGACCTATATCTCAGCATTTGGTTCACTTCTGTGAAGAAAAGTAAATAAAAATTTTAATAGAACAATGATCAAGCTGAATTTGTTAGAAAAGAAGGTTGTATGATCGTAAAACAAGTTTAAAAAAATACATAATACAGGCAGAGAATCATATAAAAAGTTCCCAAAACAGAAAATAATCAGTTTAAAGTTAATTAAAATCACTCGTTTTACACAAACGTCTTCCAGTTACTGAGTTCACTGTTTGGGTTAATGGTGCAGTTTGTGAAATATCCATAAAACACGTCAGTTTACTAAATTATAGAAAATTAGTAAACTAAAAAGTTCTAGAAAAACTGAGATTAAAGGAGTTGTGGTAAAAGCGAGTTTATATTTAACATATCAGAAAGAGTTTTGATGGATTTTACACGCTGTCCTGTTCACAGCCTGCAGTGTCTCCTGCTCTTTAAATCATTTCCTGTAATATATCTGCTGTATATTTTCCTCATTTGTCACGTTATGAAATCATCTGTTGGTGCTACAGGGCGACACCACGATGGGAGGTTGAATCCGATTTTATCTCCCGTTTCCAGCTCGACATGAGACGCATTAGAACTCTTTATTTCAAGTCTATTGATGGTTAAAAAAAAAATCCCCTCTAAAGACCAGCGCGGCTCTGTCAGATGAAGCTGCGTGATACAGAGTCTCTCTCCAGTTTAATTATCTGCCGCTATCTGCTGTGACCAATGGTATGCAGAAGACGTCAGACTCTGAAATAAAAGTTGCCAAAATGATGAATATATAAAAACACTTAAATTAGATGGCAGGAGCTTTTCTGTTGAGCGACACTCCAGAAATCCACTTTAGACTTGACTGACAGGAAAATTCAGGCCCTGGTGGAGAAACCGAGGCAGATCAAAGAAATCTTAGTCTGGTATTGAAATGATGATGTGACGAGAGAGTGCTGACTCTTCAGCTGACATTGCTGAAGAAAATTTCCCTGCAGAAAGCACGACACATCAATACGATCAATACGCCTCCAGTTTGAGAAACGACAAACTTGTTTTCTGGAATTCGACTGCACCGAAAGGTCAACAGGAGTGTATGTTGGAGCGAAAACGTTATTAAACATTATGATGGGAATAATATTCTTATGTTTATTTTAAATGGTTTCATAATTGATTTGACACCTGATTCATTTGATAAAAGAAAAAAGGTTTCTTTCTTCTAGAAATCTCCAGACGACAGATTGGAAAACAGCTTTTCCAAAACGATGACATAGATGAGAGCAACCACTTACAACTTCAACTCCTTTTGGGTGTAACAATTACTGTGAGTTGAGGTCAGTGGTTCCCAACCTGTTGTAAAGTAAACTGACTCATTGATATATTTTATTGATATTTAATATTATATTCAACACATACAGAACAACTGATGATTGCAGTAAAGCCAAATATGAATGCTATAACTGCAGAATGATTGTGAAAAACAAGCAATTTGGATAGAATTTCATAATTTTTTAATTTATAATATTCATAATATATAATATTCACAGAAAATACTTTTATAATATTTTTTGACATTTTTAGTCACTTTTTATACAATCTTCTGTCTGTATAATGTGTTTTTCTAACAACCATATGTTCTTAATAGAATTCTTTTATTGACAAATTCAGTGCTTTCTTCTCTCTCATAGATCGTTTTCAGCTCTTAAATAATCTAAACCAAAAAACAACTGAAATGATTTTTACACCCCTTAAAATCCAGAAAGCCTCGCAACCCCTGCAAAGCTTTGCTCACAACCTCCAGGTTTGGAACCACTGGTGTAGGTCATCCACAGAGATGATGAAATTGGGTAAACTGTGATGGACAGTCAATATGTGTAGTCAATAGGAGTAAATGATGTGTGAGCAAATTGTGTCTGTAGATTGAGACAGAGAATCACAATAGTCTTAGTGATGGTGAAAATAAAGGTTTTACTTCCTTAAAACAGCCGTTTTTTGGATAGAGTTTGGTGTGACAGTGTGGAGCAGAGGGGATTTTAACCTTAATAATTCACATAAACTGAGCTGACCTACCTTCTAATAATGCACCTTGTAAACAGCAGAAAGTAACACAGAAAGTGGAGATAAAACCGACCTGTTTTCTTCTTCTGAAAGAAAGAAAAGGTTGATTAATGAACACAAACGGCAGTTTCCACTTCGCCACAGTGATGGAATTAGTTTACAGTAACGTCACATTGGACAGATGACAGAAATATGAAATTCAATAAGGTAGCTGTATATATCAGGACACTCATCAGTAACTACTTCTTCATTGTTTCTATATATTTCTTTCTATTCTTCTAACGTAGCTGCAGATTCAGATGACAAATTTAACCACATGAACTCATTTGTTATCAAGCTGAACTGAACTTCTCATAAACACTGTTAAAGTCTCCGTGCACAGCGATGAAGCAGGTTGACTGGCATCTTCATTGTTGAGATGTTTCTTCACTTTTTGTGAGTAAAGTCGAGGCTTGGTGGAGTACATGAGGCTTTTTCAGATGATTTGTTTTATACCAGAACGCTCAATAAAATGAACGTTGTTTGCCTCCGCTTCTCCGATTCCTCTCCAGAGTCCGTCTTCAGCTCGGTCCCCTGTGGCTTTTTCACCTTTTCTTCTTATTTCTTTTATTTCTTTGCTTTATCGATCCATCTCTGCAATGTCTTAATTTCCACTTCTCTCTGTAACTTTTCCCTCCTTCTCTCTCTGCACAAACCCCTCATCGCCTTTGTCTTTATCACACTTATAACCCTCATCTCTCCATCCCATTCTTTCTCTCATGACTTCGTCTTTTCATCCTTGTTTCTCTCCATTAGCTTCTGCTCTTTTCTGAGCTCCCAGGACCTTTCATTGAATGGTTTGGTGTCCTGAGGGGGACATCATATCACGTAACGCCTCATTACTCCCCCGGCTGTGAGGGAGGATGGAGACAGACGGGGCCGAAACAAAGCCCACAATTAGCCCCAGAAAGGCCTTGATTAGGAGTTTGTGGCCCATTACCTTCCGCTGCTCACCCTCGTAGAAACTTCCAGAAGAACGGTGATGAAGAGGAGGAGGATTGGATCCCTGAGGGGCTGCCGACAAAACACCAGACCATTCTTCACTGCAAAGAAATAGTTAGAAATTCAGATCATTTTCACAACTTTTCTTTTATTTCAGTGTTACGGAACAAGCCTCTGAATAAAATGCCACAAAAGTATAAAACATTCATTCATTCATTCTGAAAACTTTATGGAAGCACAAGTCTGCCATTATAATTATAATGAGAAACGTTCTCCTGATAATGATTTAGTATCATAGAAAATTGACTAAATAAATAAGTTTATATTATATTAATATTATTTTTCATTAACATTATAACGTTAGCTAGTATCAGTCTTGGACATTTGCTAGTATTAACTAGGTTAACCTTGTATGGCTAATATATAAATATATATATATATATATAAATGTTTATATTTTTGCTACTATGAATACATATTTACTCTCTGTGGAAACCAAACAATTTATATCTGCATTCAGTTATATTTATCTGGACACAAATCTGTGGTAAATGGATCTGTACTTGTATAGCGCCTTTCTAGTTTTCTGACCACTCAAAGCGCTTTTACACTATGTGCCACATTCACCCTTTCACACAGCGATGGCAAAGTCCATCAAACAGAAACTAACACATTCACACACTGATGCTGTGCATCAGGAGCAATTTGGTGTTCAGTATCTTGCTCAAGGATACTTCGACACATGCCAGGAGGAGCCGGGATCGAACCAACA
>JAGRRF010011533.1:1001888-1016692 GCA_019097615.1 Morone chrysops | reverse complement strand
GCCACACTGCTTCACCACCTCATCACACCTCCTTTGTTGTTGTTTTGATGTGAGAGACCCCCTAGTGGCAGAAATATTCTACATTTAACAACAGACATGTTGATGTGTTATTTAATTAAAACGTGTTCATCTGCAGTTAATGAGCTCTGGATGTAGTGTTCACTGACCGGCTGCAGTGATCTGTGGATGTGGCGTTCACTGACCGGCTGCAGTGATCTGTGGATGTGGCGTTCACTGACCGGCTGCAGTGATCTGTGGATGTGGCGTTCACTGACCGGCTGCAGTGAGCTGTGGATGTGGCGTTCACTGACCGGCTGCAGTGATCTGTGGATGTGGCGTTTACTGACCGGCTGCAGTGATCTGTGGATGTGGCGTTTACTGACCAGCTGCAGTGCTGCTCTAGTTTGCAATTCAAATTCCTCGGCAGCTCCAGAGTGAAATTTGGAGGAACGTCCAGAGAATCTCTGTGTCTAACTAACTGCAGGTTGTTGAGTTTCCTGTCTGACACTCTGTCTGACACTGTCTGTTTGTCTGTCTGTCTCCTGATGATTCTGCTGCAGGATAATTAGTCCACTGAGGTTACTGACAAAACAATTCACTGACAACATCCTGGCTCCTGTGCGAGGCTGTTTCCCCGCAGGAGAAGCAGCAGAGCAGGAAGAGTGTGTAATGATCAGCGCTGGTCAACAAGGAACAGGAACATACTGAAGAGGAAATAATGACAATGCTAATAACAACAATAACAAATGTTTTCTTTTATCTTCCTCTGATTATCGTTGTCTGCGTGTTGCACACTCTAAGATCATACAATCATCAGTTGTCACAATGCACACTATGCAGCTTAGTCATAATTTATGTAACATTACAACAATTTTAACATTTAATAACTGAGAATTCAGAATTAGCGCAGTTGCTGCAGTTAGCCTGTAGAGGGCAATATTGTCACCACTTAAATAAACTTCCAATTTACTGATTCAGATGAACCTTTTAAGTTGCAAACATTATTCTGATGAGCTGTGTAATAACGTGGGGAAATGAGTTGGAACAAGCTAACTCAATGTAGCACATTTGTTGCCACTATTAAAAAAGATTGATTCAAACTGTTGCATTCATTTACTTATAAACGTCTATAGCAGCTCTGTGAGGCTGTAGACACTGAGAGCTAAATGCTAACATGCTATCATGCTATCATATAGCTGAGTACAAGGAGTTGCTCCTGGTGACCAAATTCTTGGAAGTGTGATGTAAGAATTTCCCCTTAGACCAGATCCTGGTAAAGATATTCACAGAGCCACTCAGGCCTAAAGAGAGCTCCTCCGGTTGGGCGGGAGGAGGACTTATAAAGAGGCTCAAGGGCTTCAGGTTAGCAGGGACAACCACAGCTCCATCACCAAGGTTATTATTTTTATATTTGTTTGGTGCAAAAAAGGTAAAAAACAACATAAAATACTTCAAAACTGTCAAAAAATATAGATATTCCAAATATTCACACTTTAGTCAACTTTATTTGTGCCATTAAATTCAATTTCCCAGAAACCAGACTTTTTGCATTGCAGAGGTCAGAGGTCAACAACTCTTTAGGGCCCAGACTGTGTAAAGCCTTGTATAGTTATATCACTCCCAAACAAAACATTACCGGGAGCCAATATAGAGAAATTACAACTGGACTAACGTGGCATCTACGTTGTGTTTAGGGACTGAAATATCTCCCACAGGATTGCTTGATAAGATGCAGCCTCAGTACTTTGTGTTTTCTGCTATCTGTCGCTGCAGGAGTTCTCTCACTGCTTTTGGGATTGTTGCTGCCTAAAATGCCCAATTTCATAGCAGATTTTCTAAAAAAATGCATGTTGTGATGTTTTTAGGCATTTTTCATGGAATGAAATTGTGGGACAAAATAATTTGCTTATCTTTTGTATAATTCATTAAAAATTGAAGACAACTTGTTCCAGTCAGAATAAAATCGCATTGTTTTGAGTGTGAGATTACCAAAACAGTTCAGGATTACAAAAATATGCTTCATTTGTATATAAAGAAAGCTAAATAAACTATTAAATACAAACCCTGGATTAGCTGAAAAATGTAGCCACACTACAAACATATGATGATCTTATAATATGATGGAGATTGGCTGAATTTGCGTTAATTGTTGTGATCGCAACTTCCCAGAGGGACTGGCTAATTAGCATGCTAACATGCTAAACTAATTTGAACTTAATTTAACCTGCTGAACATCTGAGGACCGTACTCACAAACATTCTGAGAAAACTCCCACAGAGCCTCTGAGTGGCAAAGACCTCTAGGAAGAAACATTTACCTGAGTAATGAACAGATATATACACTTATTATAGTTTGGTATTATCTTGTATTCATTTATTAGTTTCCAGAGTGCACTTTTAAAACACATCTGAATAAAAGAAGTAAGGTAACATTAATTAAACTCAAATATGAATTGTTGAAGGAACTCATCTGTTTTGAGTGAAATTAAACGTGCGCAGTATTTAAAATACAGGCAATGTGTTATAATGCTGTATAACTTCAGTTTATTAATCATCATAAGCCCAATTATGCATCCACATAATTCTTAATGATCACTTAAAGTGTAAAGATTTAATGTTTGTCACATTAAAAAAAAACAGAAAATTAATTGGCTACCTTTTTGATAATCAATTAATTATATATCGGTTTTACTGTAGGTCAGCTGTTTTGACAGGTAATGTAATAACTTGGTTTAGTTCAATTTAATTGGTGATTTGTATAAAGAAGATGCATTTAAGTGACTTTGTTCAGATAAATTCTGTTCACACTTTTAAATAAGTTTGAAGAAATGCTGTATTTGAGTTAATGAACTGAATTGAATTATTACAATTAACTTAATTTACATAAGTTACCTTAACAGTAAAAGTTACTTCTACTCAAATCAAATGTTTTTTCATGCTGAAATTGTAACTTAAATGGTTTGAGGCGTTTCCTCAGTTTGAACTAACTCATGTGGTTTTACAGTGTAGTCAAACAGTATTACTTTCATCAAAAAGGACCAAAGCAACAGAATAAGCAGCAATAAACAAATTGATTTGAGAGTCTTTATTGAAATGAACTGTGTGCATTAAAAATATAAAGATATATTTATAAAGTTTGGTGATGTCAGTTTGACGCATCAGAAACTAAAGCCAAACCAGAGTTTTTGCGTTTGGTTCGAGCAGCTTGGCTTCACATCGCATATACTTTGCATAAATGCTGCTCACTTTCCAAAACAATACAGGGATTCCGTGCAGACAGAATTTAGTTTGCATGCATTTCAACAGGAAACCTGCTGCAGACGGACTGAAAAATACAATTCAGTGAACGTCATGTTGGCAGAGTTAGAGGAACTGACTCATGTCTGTCCACTACAGACAGCAGCCGCTTAGCTTAGCTTAGCTTAGCATAAAGACTGGAAGCAGGGGGAAACAGCTAGCCTGATTTTGTACAATATGTTTTATTTTCAAGCGAGGGGACATTTTTCATAGATTCTGTTTTCCTGCAAAGACGTGAGGAGACTAAAACATGATTGAAACATCATTTTCTTTTTACTTCCTTATGTGCACAAGTTATGGACTCAGTTATGGACTCAGTGAGGGAGGTGGGTGACAGGAGAGTCCTGGCTAAAGTGTCATCCATGCTGGACAATGAGTCCCACCCCCTGCACGGTGACCTGACAGAACTGAGGAGCAGCTTCAGTGACAGACTGCTTCACCCTCCATGTGTGAAGGAAAGATACATAAGGTCTTTCCTTCCTGCTGCTGTTAGGCTCCACAACCAACACTCTTGATATGTGCAATAGTATTACAAAAAAAAAAACCTTCAAAACACCAGTTTGACACCAGTCTGTGCAATACTATTCTATTTCATTATTTATTTTATAAGCTACTCTTTGTGCTCTTGTTATTTTTTATTCTGCCCTTTCTGTATGCTGTTGCAAACTGCAATTTCCCCATTGTGGGACAAATAAAGGTTTTCTTATCTTATCTTATCTTATCTTATGGACTGTCTCCATTAGATTATTCAACTAACAATGGATCCCACGTGCACTTTAATAACCAGTTCTGCTCAGTTATTCATCTGCAGAAAGCTGCTGGCTAGCGGGAGCGACCCGGTCACATGACAGACTGGACAAAGAAGAATCCGTTCTCTGTTTTGTGGTGAGAGATAAAACCTTGTCAACAAACACAAACAAAGCTCAGATCACATGACTCAAGAAAGCTAATGTAGCAGCTAACATCTGTTACTTTTTGACAAAGAAATAACCTTTAATTATACTATAATAATTACATTTCCATGACGTAGATTTTACACATTGTGCAATGTAATTAAATCAATATATGGACCGCTTTGTTCAATCTGCACAAAAACCAAAGTGTAAAAATGATTATTTGCTGTTGTATGTGGGGTTATGTGTCCCTGACAATAAACAAAAGAGATATAATGTTAATTACTGAGCTTTAAAGGAGCTCGTAAGGTGGATTTTGTTACAGAGCCAGGCAACATGTTTTCCTCTGTCTCCAGTCTTTATGCTAAGCTAAGCTAACTGGCTGTAGTTTCATATTTAAAATACAGACACAAGAGCTGTATCTATCTGAACCTCCAACTCTCAGCAAGAAAGTGAGTGTCCACATCACACACATAACTAACTGTAACTGATTACACAAACTTCAACACACATGAATAATCTAAAACCACAAACACAGTTGCATTGTGGGAACTGACGGGCGTTAATGTGAAGTACATGTGATGTTTGTTGAATCAGCTAAAACCAGAAAATAACTGCGGTTTGTTTTCTTTAAGCAGCTTCAAAACACTGTGTGAGTCTATAATTAGATTAATTAGTCTGAGCTTCATAAACAGTCGAGTCTTCAGCTGCAGACACACACACACACACACACGCACACACACTATACAGTTCATTACTGATCATCATTCAGTGTTGTCAGGGTCACACATTATTCAGGGTTGAGGCCAAAAAAGTCATCTATTTGTTGTTTTGTTTTTATTATAAATGTGTTATTTGGCTGTTTACATCCACCCGTTATTTTAGATAATAAACATAAATGTATGTGTTTTTGTATTTTCCCTTATATAACAGCAAACACTGAATGATGGTCAGTATGTACCACAGTTTGTGTTGTCCACCTGCGTCATAGACTGCAGTCATCAGCAGAGACGACAGAAACAATGGAAACAAAGTCAGACAGAAACATCCACAAAGAAGAAGAAGAAGAAGCAAAGACGTCTCACTCTGCTCTCCCAACCAAAGTCTGACCTCCTGATATGGTTTTTCTTTCAAATAAAATCAAACTCTCTGTGAGAATAAAAATAAATACATAACAAAAACAAAGTCAAGGAATGAATATATAGAAATACAACACTGTTCAAACGAACTTTCACCAGTTAGCATAGACATATTCAACATTTTTACAGTGATGTCAGAAATAAGATCATTAATATTATGTATTGTCAATCATTTTACAAGATATGTTCCAAGTCTGTACAGGGTTTGAAATGATAATAAACAAAATGAATAAAGTGTAATGGAGAGATATCTTTTTGAAATGTTCTAGCGTTTCCCACCAAACAGTCTGTTTTATTACTGTCAACAAATCCATGAAATGATCAAAATCAACAATTAATTGATTGTTTACAGCAGTTAAGTTAACGTTACTGTTATTCATGTCCCTCCATCCATGAAAAGCTACATTAGCTAGCCAGGCTAAATTAGCTTAGAGCCAGACGTCTTCAACCAAGAGTCGCAGTTCTATCATCAAGTAAAAGTACAAAAGCTATGAAAAATGATAAATAATCAATAGGAAACACTTTATTAAAACTAGAGATGTTCCAGTACTAATTTTCTTCTTCCCAATATCTGAACTCTGTGTATCGGCCAATACATGAACTTTCTTTTATTACGTAGTTTGACTGATATTTAGCTGGCTTTGGCTAACGATACACTGGAAATTAACTCTTCCCTAAAACAGGAGTGCCCAGTGCCAGCAGAGCACATATGACCCGCCTTTCTCTGCCTCTGATTGGCTAGTACTTTTTCAGAGTCAGTCATAACTTTGCCTTTCTGGGAAAAAAATGGCACACGTGACACTTCTGGAAAGTAGCGAGGTCGCGTTTGAAAGCTATTCAATTACGTAATATCGGATCAGTATCCAAAACCCGATGCAGCATTTAAGGCTGTATCGGAGGCATCTCTGACACTCGTATTAGTATCGGAACAACCCTAATAAAAACTAAAGGCCATAATTCATAGATTTACCCTCCTGCCCAAAATCTGATCCCTCTCATAGTCCTTGTCCACCAGTGGGGAGCCGGCATCGGTATCAACCTCCACATTAAGGTGTTTCTATAACTTATATGTAATTAGCTTGTTGAGCTTGTTAATAGTTATATTGTTGTTTTGATCTTCTCCCTCTCTTTGTAAAGTAAAAAAATCTTTTTACTTTAAATACGATGTCCGGCTCCAAGAGAATCCAGGAGCTGGTTCAAGAACCAATTTGTGGAAAAGGGGCCTCAGTGTGACACCTGAAACTGAAAGAGGATCATGATCTTGGACACCTTCATCAATCTGGTTTTATCCTGAGAGTATTCTTTGTCACATAAGTTTGAAGTATCTGTTGACGGAATGACTAGTTTTATTCCATCTGAGACAAGAAAAAAATAAAAGTATTAAAGAATTTTGGGGTCTATTTCCTGCTTATTAGTGGACTTTGATGAACTGTCGACTTGACTTTAAAGGTCACCACACTTCAGAGGTCTCTGCTCTCAAGTTACGCTACTGCCTGCTCTGTGCATGTGTGTGTGACCTAAACAAATACTGCAGGTTATTATTTATTCACAACTGATCTCAATTCAGAACATGGTTTCGGGTAGCATCCCTAGTTCGCAGCTACTGTAAACACATTACACATAGTATTTTTAAAGACCAGGAACCATAAACCAGGAAGTATAAAGGGAAGTATAAAGAGACAAACACAGCGTTGGTTTTGGTTCCTGCGTGAGATTTGTTGACAACAATAACAAACAAAAGTTGTTTAAATTGTGCATAAAGGAAATCAGAAGCTAGTTACTAATGGTAGTTGAAATGAACTATTCACATATAAAACGTTTTCTCACATTACAGAACACATCTCTCGCCGCCTTCAGGAGGAAAATGAAACAAGGCGATCTGAAGGTGTAGCAGGAGATCTTATTATTTTCTCAAATAATAATGGACTGTGGCCCCATTTACACATATCTTTTCAAATGTCACATATATGGACACCATCCAGACGTGATTTAATACACTTTCATTTTCATTTAATACATTTTCTTTCACTTCCAAATGTTTTATGTCTCTTTGTAGGTGTCTGCATCTGTGTGTTGTTTATTTTTGGCTCTTTATTGTCATTTTAATGATCTCTTTCTAGTCATTCGGTATCTTTGAAGTGGTTTTAATTCTCTTTGCAGTCATGTTGCAGATTGTAGAGTTAAAATTGAAGTGAATCCTTCTTGGATGCATTTATAGCTTTTTACTTATCCAATAGTAATCCAATCTGCCCAGAAGTAAAGTGTAAATGGGGTCAATTTCCTTCAGATTTCTGTCCAGGACCTGCACAGTATGTCCAGTTAAATATTATTTCTTTGTATGAAAGCTGATGGACCTCAATAGTGAACTGGAACACTGTCAAAGTGGAGGACTGGTAAAAAAAAAGTGAAAAAGTGCTTATAACATCAGTCAGAGTGAGTCTGGACTCCAACGTCCAGACAGGAAACACAAACCTGTGTTCTTCTTCGGTCTCTCTCAGCTGATGATGAAGACTCTCGGCCCCTCCTCTCTCATAGGAGGCAGACTCTCTATCACCATGTTGTCCATCAGTCCGTATTTATCCTCTTTTCTATTCCTCCTTCTTCCTTCTCCTCCATCTCCTTCTGCTCGTGGACTGGCTGAAATCTCATCTGTGAGCCCCTCCCTCTCCACCGGCTGAGACAGATGACTGGTCAGCTCCCTCATCGTCACCTGCAAGACATCGAAGCATGTTTTATTACGTCTACCTGTTGCACTTTGTAGCCTTACAGCCTGTAACCAAAACAGAATATCCACTATTTCTTTCTCTGAACTCTGATCCATGGCCAAAAGTATGTACGGCTGGTTCTCAGTCCGCTTTCCAGTTCGTCCAACCGTCATCAGAAACTTTGAGTGGAGTCTTAGCTATAAAAGCACATTAATGTGGAGGGGAGAGACCACCGACCTGCAGCTCTTTGAAGAGGTGCAACATGGCCACGCCCACCACGATGACCAGGAAGGCTCCCAGTGTTGTGACCACGTCCACCACCGCCATGCTCCGCCACTCCTGGAAGAGGATGATGGAGGTGGACAGAACCACGGAGGTGAAGAGGACGTAGTAGATTGGGTAGACCAGCAAGGTGTTGAAGGTGTCCAGAGACTTGTTCAGGTAGTTCACCTGCGAGCAAAAAAAAACACTTTTGTATGATTGTCAAACATCATTCTAGTTTATATGTAAATAGTTTGTTGAGCTTGTAAATATTTAGATAGTTCTTTTAATCTTCTTCCTCCCTTTGTAGATTTTTTACTTCAAATATACGATGTCCTTGTAGTGAGTCTGGGAAATTATTTCCATCGCCGTATATCAATCAGAATCAGGTTTGCACTACAGTTAACAACACTCAACCAGTGACAAACTGAATGCAGCCAGACACATAGTGTGATTTCAAACAGTTATTAAACTATGGTATATTTATTATGTTTAATTTGGGACAATGGTTGCTCAGTCTGGGACAGTTGAAAGTAGACTTTGGGACATTGAGATCTGAGAGGTGTAAGAAAATATCGACTCCTGTATCCTGACACGTATTGTATCTTCGGATTCTTACCCTATGTTTTAACTATCAAGCATTAATGTCATTAAAAAAGACACTCCCTTTATAAAGAGAATAAAAATGATTTTACAGCTTACCTGTGTTACTATGGAGACGATGAGAGTGAACAGCAGGATCCAGGTGAGAGGACTAGCAAGCACTGAAATATCATCAAACACTAGAAACAAAGAGAGAGGATAATGAGCATTAACACAGATTCACCTCTTCTATTGATGCTAAGAACTTGTATTTATACGATAAAAAAGGAATAAAACTCCAACTATAACCATAAAATCAACAGTACTAATATTTTGTAACCGTAACAGTAGAAAAGTTCTACCGTATTTGTTACAGTAAAGTTCCCCATTTTGTTTTTGCAGTATTCTAGACCAGTTCCCGGTTTTGGAAAGCGGAAGTTAACAACAGCACAGCTAATAACAAACCACCAAAACTGTGTATCATTTTATCAAGTTCTTAAAAAAAGTTAAGGTGGATTTTCATGATTTTCCCAAAGATGAACATTTATCGGACGACTGAAGGAACCAAATTCACCGGCGTTTTGTCGCATTAATTCACTGCAAATGTAACGAGTGTTGGAGTTTGTTCTCTGGTCAAAATATCATTGATTCACCACAATCTTTAAATTTCACTGGGAGTTCAGGCTGAAGATTTTGCTTTTGTTTGGACACTGAATGCTACGTTTTGGCACAGTCAGTACATATTGGTAGTACACACACATTCTTCTGCCTTAAAAGCTTGTACCTAAATTACCCACAATGCAACTTAACCTTAAATGCTGACTCAAATTACATCACATGAGGACATTTATGAGCCTTCACACAGCGCCCTCAAGGGACAGTAAACTGGGTTATATTCAGCAGAACCCTCCAACAAACACAACCTGGCTTTTGTTTTAAATCAATTGATTTTGAATTCCTAAAAACACGGTAACGTTTTCTGTCTCTCACCGCTGTTGATGGCGATGGCAAGGCCCTTCACGGAGGAGACGGTGAAGGCTCCCAGCAGCGAGCAGATGCTGATGTAGATGAGGATGTTGGTGCGACCGAACCGAGGAGAGAAATACAGCACGAGTATCGCACAGAGAACCAAAACCACCGACATGTACACCAGGAAACCTAAAGCAGGCACACACACACACACACACACACACACACACACACACACACACAGAGTTATTACTGGAAACACATCCTATTTAACTGAAACAAAATCGATGTTTCCTCTTCAATTATACAACAGACAGTCAGCTTTATAAGTTCAGATCAAGTGTCTCTGTGTTGGTTCCACTATCATGTTAAAGAGTCATATTTCATCTGCTTTACATTTACAATGTCCAACAGGAGCTCAGCTGGGACATTTTGGAAATACACTTAAGAATTAGCTATGATTATGTTTATTATGTCGCCGGAGATCGATTCTGCCTGGGCCTGGCTTATCTGGAACGAGCCTGTTTACCATGTGCACCATCTGACTTTACTGTGTAAGCATGCTAATATTTGCTACTTAACACGCTTTGTATGAGTTTATCTCCCGTTTAATGTCAGTTTCAGTTATAATGGACCCAACAGGATCATTCAAATAAATCAGGTTTTTAATTTAAATAATGTAATAAATCCGTTACCACAGGAAGTTGACAGTATGTATGTAAACGCTTTATTAACGCCGTCTCACCGGGCTCCAGCAGCTTGTTGGTCATATCCTGTAGTGATGTCACTTCCTGTTCCTGTGGAGCGTGGATAACCAACAAGATGCTTCCCAGCACGCACAGGAAACAGCCCAGTTTCCCCACCACGTTCAACACCTCCCCCAACAGGTGGGAGGACAGAACTGCACTGAAACACACACACACACACACACACACACACACACACTCACACACACACACACACACACACCCACACACACACACACACACACACACACACACACTGGGAGTCAGTTTCTCCATTAATCAACAAAAGCAGCTCATTAAAAAATCATTTGTCGGTTTGGCTCCAGAATAAAGTGTCTGTCTGATTGTGATCTTTAACTACTTCTGTGCTGATAAAGTGGAGTTAAAGGGAAACTACGGCTACCTGATGAGGACACTCAGAGCGCCCAGCGGAGTCACCAGCGTGGCTGGAGCAAACATGTAGGCGGCAAAGTTACAGGCCTCTCCTGCTCCCACTGCACAGACAGACAGACGGACGGAGGGATGAAGGTCAGTTTCATAGATCCAGGATGTGTTTAGCCTAGCTTAGCACAAAGACTGAAAACAAGGGGAAACTGCTAGCCTAGCTCCATTAAAAGAGCCATTTATGTGCAGTTACACCAAGGAAATAATTATATAAAGTTATAATGAAGAATTTCTGCTTTAAATCTACTCATAAATCATACAGAAGAAAAAAAATATTTAAATAGTTTATTATGAATTATATTATTTGTCCATCTGAATGCCAGAAACCACCTTATAGTAAAACTATACTATTAATAGTATTAAGAGACCTTTTTTAATTTTTCCTTAATAAGAGAACTGAATCAGACATTTTAAAGTCAAAGTTACTTTAGTAACTAAATACTTTGTATGCAGTTATTGGTAAAATAATTAATTGAATTACTTTCGAGAGAAGTAACTAGTAACTTGCTCAGCTTTGCTAATCAGTAGGATGCACAATTATTAAACTGAGATTAACTGAGATTAAACTGATAATGAATTAATTGATTAAAATGTTTTATGTGGATCATAAACTCAGATAGAAACTACTTACTGGTTAACAGGCCTCCCCACCACAACCAGTCCTTCAGGTAGCCATGACCCCCTTCACCTGCACACACACACACACAGAGTCATATTTCACATACAAACATACCATACCATAACATCAGGAACTATTCTAGTCTAGTCAAATGGAATAAAAACATGTTGTCCGAGTTGAGCAACCCTTTGTTTCCTAACACAGTGCAAACAGTCTTTATCTCAAACTTTTCTTCCCTCCAGGTCTTTCCCACTTTTTATCCCTGAATTGTAGAAAATGTTGAGCCATAATGAAGTTTGTACACGTTTTATCTCATTAATGACTAATCTTAGATCCATTTCAGGTGTTTGCCCTTTCTTTCATTCAAGTGTGAGCGTGACGTCCCCCAATCGATTTGTCACGTACTACGAGTTGAGCTGCTCTCATTGGCTGCATTGGTTTGGAAACAATGGCGGCTCGCCTGCTCCCACAGGATCTGGTATTCCAGATAAACAGTAAAATGTGTTTGTGAACAGATTTGAAGAGAGAAATAGTCAACAACAGAATCTGGATCCATATCTGATCAGCACTGTTTGACAGTTTGATCTGAGTTTGGTGTGTTGAGCTGGACGGACTCACTGAGAATGAGCTGTCAATCACAAGGTAGCTCCGCCCTAAAAGCATCCCCTACTTTATGGTCTTACTCTAAATGGGACCATCAGTAACTAAATACAGCCAGTGTAGCTGCCCCCTGCTGGCTGTTACACAGAATGCAGGATTAAAACACTCTGTCCGTTATATATGGTTTCATTTTATTTCCTTTAAAATCACCTTGATGTAGTGATTGTTGTGTTATTTTCATCTGAGAAAAAACAAAATGCACATTATTCTTTCTTTTTGTCCATGATTGTTATCTTTTGTCTTCTTTCAGTTTGATTCTTTACTGACAGTAAAGTCAATCAACGTGTCCATCCAGAAGACACAGCTTTGTGTCCTATAAAACCAGTAAAAGGAGCTGAGATGTGCAGCTCTGTTTACCTGCTCTGGTGTGACCGTTGCTGGCCAATCGGAGGAGAGCTTTCTTCTTCAGAATGACGCTTCCACCTATCAGGACGGAGGACAGGAGTGCCAGACTCAGGCCCAGCCACAGGTTGTAGGTCCGGTTGATCTCAAACTCTGGAGACAAACATTTAGTCAGCTGAGTGTGTGTTTATGAGGGTGTGTTCCTGCAGAGTGTGTGTTCAACGACTTTATCTGAGTCCAAAAAAACCTCCACAGAATCTCCTGAATGAGCTTTAATGATAACAAAACTCAGATTGTGTGAGTCACTACAATATTTTCACATGACAACATATAAATGTAAAGGTTCACACAGGTGTAGAGTGTGTTTTAGGTTCTTATTTAATCGCTGTAAAGTCTTGAATGTGGAGTTGTTACACACATATTCATTATAATCTACAGACTCCAGACAAACAAGACTGCAACTAATCTGTTCTCAATGAACTGACTGTAATAGACGATGTAAGGCAACTTTAACTGACCCCACATTCATGATACACGTCTTTAAAGTTTCAGTGAGACTCGTAAATCCACTTAGAAATCCTAAAAACAAGTAGTTCCTCATAAATTCAGCCTTAGAATAATCATGTTTTTAGCTTTTCATCAGTATCAAAGAAATCCAATTATATTTGTCTGTACATCTACGACTACACAGCAAACAGGATGTGGTAACAGCTAATTCGGCTTCTTTTAATGGTGCAAATTTGGTAATAATAATAATAATAATAATAATAATAATAAGAGGAAGAAGAAGAAGAAGAAGAAGAAGAAGAAGAAGAAGAAGAATATTAAATTTAGTTTCTATACCACAATTCATGTATACAGTGTGACACAAAGTGAAAGAATAATTTAAAATAAACACTGAAATGGAGAGACATACAATAAAAAAAACTGTTCAATTAAAAATACAAATTAAGATATAATAATCTCTTAATATGTCTGTATTAGTAAATGCTAAGAAAGTAAAGTTAGAATTGTGACAAGTATTCATTTAAAACGAAATATAACATTAACTGGAAACATTCTTTACTTTACTTGGATTTATTAATGCAAAACTTAAAAGCACCTTCATTAATTACACAAACATAAGTTTGATCATTTTATTTAATATTTTTGTGTCTTTTTGTACAAAACCCTGATGAACGCGCTGTTACACCTGATCTGCCCCGCAGATAGAAGGAATAACGAGTTCCTCTCAAAGTCTCATTTACATTCCTCTTTACATAATATCTCCTTTCACACAGTGCCGATGTTATCACAGCCATTGTTCCCTCTTTATTGTGACAGAATACAGAACTGGCACAAATATATTAAAATACCAAAAACTTTCTTTCTGTTGGCAAACTTTCCCTGAGTTGTCTGAAAATAACAGTTTTATTAAAACAGAGAGAAGATTTAATGTTTGTGCAACTTTTCTAAGCTTGTTTTCAACTGCAGTTACTCGTTCATTCTCTCAGCTCGTATTCTTTATCAGCTCTATCAGTCTGTTTCTGCAACACTTCAGGGGACGTTACTAAAGTTCATATGTGCTCTAAAATGGCCTGCATGGATCAGATTCTTCTTCTTCAGAGGTTTATTACGACAACAAGGTTATTATAGTTAAAACTTAACCCAACAATAAAACAACTAAAAGAACATTTTAGTTTAAATAATCTGTAATAAAAATTAGACTTAGAGGTCCAGTGTGTGACATTTAGGAGAATCTATTGGCAAAAATAGAATATAATATGTTTTAATTAGTGTATAATCACCACTGGGACACCATGTTGATCTATAGATAGATGGTAATTTGTGTTTTTTGCACATTTCGTGGCCACCGTAGTTTAGTGAGGGTAAAGGGACGGAGTTGCTGTGTGCAACTATAGGGCTGTATTAATCATTATTTTATTGGTAAAGCACTTTCAAGCTTTCTAGATAAAAACATACAGAGAACAAACATTTTAAAACATTATAAAATAAAAATATACAGGAAATGTGTTTTTTACTTTACCCAATGAGTCGACACAACCAGCCTGAGGACGTATTGAGTGAGTCACTGTTTGTACTGTAATATCTATTCAATTCAATTCAATTCAATTCAATTCAATTTTATTTATATAGCGCCAATTCACA
>JAGRRF010011533.1:913408-926253 GCA_019097615.1 Morone chrysops | reverse complement strand
AATATAGAGGCTAACAGTGTTCACTAGAGGCTGCATTACAGCCACAATATGATACTGAACAGATCAAATATATTAATTATTTATCTAATGTAAGAGTCTCACCAGTCGTGATAAAAATGTCAACTTTGTTATGAGGGTGGTGCTCGAGGGCAAGGTCAATGGGTGATTAAAATCGAACTGGTTATTCCCTGACTGGACATATCTGCTCTGATTGGTTGTTAATTTAAATAACTACCTGGGGTTTAATAAAGATGTCTGTCTTTGTTTCTATTTCCCAGTTTGTTTGGCTGCTCATGGTCGCTATGCTCAGAAGCTGATGACTGATTTGTTCACCAACTACACCAATGCTCTGCGGCCAGTGGAGGACACTGACCACATCATCAACGTCACACTGCAGATCACTCTCTCCCAGATCATCGATATGGTAATCCTGAATGCTGATCTGGATGTTCATGTTGAGTGTATTCATGCCCGGGTTGATGTGTTTGTGTCCTCTCACCAGGATGAGCGGAACCAGATCCTGACTACCTACCTATGGGTGCGGCAAGTATGGATGGACTACTACCTCAGCTGGAAGAAGGAGGACTATGATGGCCTTGACACCATCCGCATACCCAGCAGCTACGTATGGAGACCTGATATTGTCCTTTATAACAGGTACGTGTGGCCCCCTGCTGTCGAATCTCATCTCCCCAACTCCAATCCTCTGTTCCCTCTGCCTTCACACAACTACCTCCACTTTTTTAACCACAGTGCCGATGATGAGTTCTCCAGCTCAATGGAGACCAACGTGGTTCTTCGTAACGATGGTCAGGTCATGTGGGACCAGCCAGCCATCACCAAAAGCTCCTGCTCCGTGGACGTGGCCTTCTTCCCCTTTGATGTGCAGGAGTGTCATCTAACCTTTGGCTCCTGGACTCACAACGGCAACCAGATGGACTTGATTAATGCGTTGGACAGCGCTGACCTGGCTGACTTTGTCCCCAATGTGGAGTGGGAGGTGAGTGGTTACCTTGTTTATGAGTTCAGAACAAGGCCTTAGTCCTGCATCTAATTCTTTGATAAAACTGTATCATTTTTCCTAACCAGGTTCTGGGCATGCCAGCCAAGAAGAATGTCATCCTGTATGGTTGCTGTTCAGATCCGTATCCAGACATCACCTTCACACTCCACCTAAAGAGACGCGCCTCCTTCTACATTTTCAACCTCCTCATTCCCTGCATGATGATCTCCTTTCTGTCTCCCCTGGGCTTCTATCTGCCGGCTGACTCGGGTGAAAAGGTTTCACTGGGTGTCACGGTGCTGCTGGCCCTCACTGTGTTTCAGTTGCTGGTGGCTGAGAGCATGCCGCCCTCCGAGAGCGTCCCACTGATAGGTGAGAAGGCTGAAGAATCTCTAATTTTGTTGTTAATTTGTTAGGAAGATTATGAATAACACTGGTTTAAATAGCTTGACTTCTTTAGAAACTAACACGTGAAAGCGTCATTGTTGTGTCCACTTCAGCTCCGTAATGACAGTTTCCCAACTTCCAGATTCCTGAAAAGCATTTAGTTATGACACTGTCAACAAATGCAGGCAACAGGCAGTGTTTCCAAGGCACTGATAGGCAAAGCCATAAATAAATTGTTGGCAGTTCATGTGATTACATCATAGGCCTTCTTGTATATCTTGGACTGACTTGTTTTGCAATTGTGTGGGCAGTAATAGATTAAAATAAAAAGACTTAAAAAGGAAAGAAAGAAAGAAAGAAAGAAAGAAAGAAAGAAAGAAAGAAAGAAAGAAAGAAAGAAGTCTCCAGTAACCCCAGTGCACATACACACCATGTGCTAGATTCATTTTGTGCCAAAGGTTTGTCACTGCCGAAACCAGAAATGCTGCAAAACGTCATCCTAAGAGCGACAGCAAGCCAAGCAATACTGGAAAGACAAGGAAGGTTCAATATCTTATTTCACAGACGATGGTAAATGTTTGTCAGAGCGACAGAGAGTATCAGATCAGGTGAGATGAGGATCAGTTTTCTCTGATAAAAGAATACACTTCATCGGGACTTTCTAAACAACTCAGCAGCGTTTCTTCCAAACACTGGTGAGTAGAACCGGTGATACTTACAATACTTCAAGTAGCATTACTCTATTCAAGGAGAATAACGGGAGACAGAGAGAGAGAAAGGGGTAAGGGGATGGGTTGTAAAGAGAAGAAAGAGACAGACAGGTGCATAGCAATAACAATACTAGTAGAAATAACTAATAATGATGAGGATGATGATAACGACGACAATAGCCACAACGATGGGTAATAATAATAATAATAATAATAATAATAATAATACAATATTACATGATGAATTTAAAATATATTAAACTTTGTTTAGTTATTGCATAATGCATTGCCATACCTTGTTCTACTGTATTTACAGTTTGATATTGTTAAACCAATAATAAAAGTTTGCATTTTGACACTTCTCAGTGCATTGATATGGCTGCTGCCAGCTGTCTGCTGACTAAAGATCAGTTTCTGTGCTCCATCTGTCTGGATGTGTTCACTGATCCAGTCGTCACACCACGTGGACACAACTTCTGCAAAAAATGCATTACTACACACTGGGATATCAGTGGGACATCATTTGCCGGTGTCCTGTGTGTACAGACGTTTTCTACACAAGACCTGAGCTGCGGGTCAATACTTTGATCGCTCAAATGGCTGCTCAGTTCAGAGAGTCTGCTCAACATGAAGTCAGCAGCAAAAACTCAAAGCTCCAATGTGCCACAGCAGAAGACATTTCCTGTGACTTCTGCCTGGTGTGTCTGGCCTCCTACTGTGAAACTCACCTGGAACCTCATTTCACAGTCACAGGTCTGAAAAAACATCAGCTTATCAATCCTGTGTGAAATCTGCATGGTAAGATGTGTATGAAGCACGATAAACCTCTGGAGTTGTTCTGTAAGACCGAAAAGATGTGTGCCTGCATGCTCTGCATGGTTTTAGACCACAAGACACATGATGTTGTTCCTTTAAAAAAAGTCTGAGCTGGGGAAGACAGAGGCTGAAATTCAGCAGATGATCCAGATGACACAACTGAAGATTCAGGGGCTCAAACACTCAGTGAAGCGCAATAATGAAGCAGCAGACAAAGAGAAAGCAGCTGGTGTTCTGGTCTTCACTGCTCTGCGAGAGCTTGTTGAAAGAGGCCTAAATCATCTCATTGAAACAATCGAAGGGAAGCAGAGACCAACAGAGAAACAGGCTGAAAGCCTCATCCATGAGCTTGAACAGGAAATCTCTACACTGAAGAAAAGAGTTGCTGAGCTGGAGTAGCTCTCACGCTGCCAAGACCACCTCCACCTCATCCAAAGCTTCCCATCTCTGAATGCTGCCCCTCCACCAAGGACTGGACAGATGTCTGTGTCTGTCCACTGACATATGCAGGGACTTTTGGATCAGCTGGAGAAGACACTCAGTAAAGAGATTAAGAAGGTCTTTGAGAGGGAGCTGAAGAGGGTCCAGCAGTATGCAGTGGATGTGACACTTGATCCTGACACAGCAAATCCCTGGCTCACCCTCTCTGATGATAGGAAACAAGTTAACTTTGGTCATGTAAATAAGAATCTCCCAGACAATCCAAAGAGATGTTCTTATTATGCTAGTGTCTTAGGAAAGCAGAGTTTCACTTCGGGGAGGTTTTACTACGAGGTTCAGGTTAAAAAGAAGCCTAAGTGGGATTTAGGAGTGGCCAGAGAGTCAATCAACAGGAAGGGACAAACCACCCTGAATCCTCAGGAAGGTTACTGGATGATATCTTTGAAGAATGAAAATGAGTACAAAGCTCTTGCTGACCCTCGCATCCATCTCTCTCTGAAGTCCAAGGCTGAGAACGTGGGGGTGTTTGTGGATTATGAGGAGAGGCTGGTCTCCTTCTATGATGTTGATACTGGAGCTCTTCTCTACTCCTTTACTGATTGTTCCTTCAATGAGAAACTCTACCCACTCTTCAATCCCTGTAACAATGATGATGGTAAAAACTCTGTCACTCTGATCATCTGTCCTGTCCATAATGTCAGGTTTAACATAATGCAAATATACTCAAGAAGACAAAAAGACGACAAAATCACAAATTAAGCACTTATAACTCGGATACATCAGGATATTTCAATTCTGCTTTCCTTCTTTTTATTTTGTTGGGCTGGAATCTGATTTATCAACATAAATCAAAACATATCTTTTCACCCAACTATGTAATAATATATATATTTTGTTGATAATGTAATTTGGAACAATTAGCTTGTCTATAGTACAATAATAATTTCTGTTATGATATAATCACTTTATAAACACATAATAAACTACAATACCAACACACTCTGTCACCATGACTAGTATAACAGTAACATGACCAGGTGTTCCTGGTGCTGTGTAGAGAACTGATGGCACCACTACAGTTACAACTCTGTCAGTCCTTGTTAGAAAACTGGTAGAAAAACTGACAAATTCCTACTTCATGTGCAAACAGGAAGTTAAAAGACAAAATAACAAGTGTGAGCACTTCCTTGTTGCTGAAACACAAAAGATACAGAATATTCTGTACAATATAAATCTTGGACTGATCTCTGTCTTTGTGTTCATATAAGATATGTTCTGTAAAATGGCATACTATGGATGCCCATTCTAGAGAAAATAATAAAGGAAACAGTCCACCTACATATAGTTCATTTGTATTTGTTACATTTCAACTGTTTTGCTTTTCTCTGTAGATGTTAAACAAATTATCTATAGAGTGTATGTGACAATGAACATATCCATACCCAACCAAGATGTTTTTTATACCTAAACTTAACCAAACCTTAACCATATTAGTTTAATATCATAAAACAGTTGTTGAATCTCAACTAATAAGCTAAAAAGTGTGACCATAAATAGTCTCCAGTAAAGAGTGCCAGTAAACAGCTTCTGTGCTTGGCTCCAAATCAAAAACTGCCAAATGTTTCTAATTACAATCATGGCAAAACCAGAAAAGCAAGAAAACCTCAATTACATAGCTTAAGTAAGAGGTGGAACAAGTGAGCTTCAGTCACATTTCAATAGTTCACTCTTTCTCAAACGGCTGTTGTTTCCCTGCATCTTCTTCCTCTCCACTTTTAGTGTAAGAGCCTCAGATCAGTGGAAGAAGAATGAATTTTAAATGAATGCTTCAGTTTACTGTTATAAAGAAGGAGAAAGTTGCTGGGCAAGCAGATCAGTAGTTGTTCTGTGTGTGTGTCTCTCTCTCTCCTCTTGTTTGTAACAAATAAACTGAACAGACATTAAAGCTTCTGGTGAACACTTTTAGGCCTGGCAGTAAACACCCTGTTTATGTTTGCTGGCTAACAGAATTGTAATGAACAAGAGGCTGGGTGGTCGATCAGGCCCGTCAGTGGTTATTTAAAATACAACAATCACAGCTCAAGAATCAATGATCTCTCAGCCATCTGAACAGCACTTCAACCTGAGAGAGTTTGTTAATTAAAGTTCAGCTTAGAGCTTTCTGTGGAAGCATTTGAGCTGTTTCCACCTCACTAAAGAGGTACAAAGAGTACAACTTACATCACAACTAGAGAACTGAGCTTTCAGAAAAAGTTTTAAAAAGTTCTGAATATAACAGTGAGTCAAAGTAACCTGTCCTTCTAACTAAACAAACTGCATTGGGTATTCATTCAAATGCTTACTTTGAACCATATTTATGTTTTTTGATATACAAGCTCTTGTGTACAATAAGATTGACTTTATTAATCCTACACTGCTTGTTACAGCAGCTCCAGATACAACACAAAAGAGTAGTAGATCAGAAAATACATATGAAATAAAAAGAAAATAGAAGATGTAATAGAAAAGAAAACGGTTCAGCACCACCTCAGTGGTTGCAACCAATGACTGTATAATTAAAAGCAGACGTAGTGTTGGTGACACCCATAGGTTTCTGAGGTGAAGCATGGGTGGAGCTGAGGCGGGAAGAATAAAGCCTTGTTACTGAAAACAGCTGCCGAAGCCACCCACCTGTCTCTCAAAGCAGCCACTCTCTAAATTATGCAAAACCTTAAGCCATAATATGATTTAAACGAGTGAGTTATATAAAAATTCACCCCCCATACAGTGAATTGGGAAATTAGTTACATAGACCAAAACTGTGTTTGGACCCAGGCTGTAAACCTGTTTAATTCAGTTGTAAAGTTAAGCGTTTTATTATGGGGGCTTATGTAGATTGAATCACTTCTGGAGCCAGCCTCTAGTGGCTGTTAGAGAAACTGTAGTTATCGGCACTTCCACATTGGCTTCATTTACAGCCATAGAGGTTGCTGCTTAGTTGTAACAAAGACAAGTGCTGCTCTTGTATTGTTATCTTGCACTTCCCTGACCTTTAGGCCATCATGCAACACTTCCTTCTCCACCAATCACCTGCTGACAGAGAAGCAAAGTTGACATTTGTATTTGAGAATTTAAAGATTTAACTGTAAATGGATTGTCATTTTGAACTCCAAATGATATTCGTTTTTCTTTTTCAACAGGAAAGTACTATATTGCTACCATGACGATGGTGACTGCATCTACAGCGCTCACCATCTTCATCATGAACATCCACCACTGCGGTTCCGAGGCTCGTCCCGTCCCGCAGTGGGCCGAACGCTTCATCCTTAACTACCTCGCTCGTATCTGTTTCGTCTACGAGGTTGGGGAGAACTGCCTTGGTGCGACCACATCCAGGAAACAACCTCTGGCGCAGGGGGAGTCTGAAGCCCCGTCGGCCAATGGCGGCAACAACACCAAAGGAACAAACTGGGACATGAACGGGCAGGCGTGGGGAGGGAGGGTGGAGGAGGAGGGTGCTGAGGAGTCTATGAAGCTGGAGCGGGATTTGACCATCCAGACGGACTGGAAAGAGGATCTGTTTGTGACCATCAACCACTCAGAGGAGGAAGGAGCTGCTGGAGGACATGAGCGGGGGGAGTCAAACAGTGCCTGTGGAGGAGGAGGAGAGCATGTTGAGGAAAAGAAAGGTGTAGGAGGTAAAGGGGGAGGCGGAGCCAGGGAGAACAGGAGGGAGATCTTGGTGAGAACCCAGTGTGTGTGCCAGCACCAGGGACTGCGCAGGAACGTTGAGTACATTGCCAACTCATACCAGGACCAGCGAGCTGCGCAGCTACGCATTGGGGAGTGGAGGAAGGTCGCCAAGGTCATGGATCGGTTCTTCATGTGGCTCTTCTTCATTATGGTCTTCTTCATGAGTATCCTCATCCTGGGAAAAGCCATCTGATGGAGATCCCACGAATCATGAGAGGGTGAAGGAAACCAGTTGCTAAAGTATTTTCTTGAACCAGTAAGTCTAAATTAGGCGTTTTCCACCAACAGGGAACCATCTTCGTTCTGGTTCACACCTAGTTTTGAGCATTTTGAGCAAAAATAAATTGTTTTTTTAATTTTTTAATTTCAGACAAAAAATACAGACCTTGTTCAAAGACCTTCAGGCTAAATTTAATTTAAAATTTTGCAGATGAAAAAACTTGCATGGCTATTTTAAAAGTCCCTGGACCTCTAACCACAACATATCTGATTAAAATTTTGTTTTATGGGTACCCACAAGTCTTCCCTTCTCGATCTTCCCACTTTATACTAGTCCCATGTAGTTTCTTTGCATGCAGTATAAATGTGTTATTTTAGTGTATTTGAATATTTCTGCATACTGCAGTCCATAGACAGTGTTGGAACTGCATAAATTGGGAATGACTGGAAAGCTGAGACTCGTGGATTAAATTAACCCAACAGTCTGATTTGAAAGATTATCGTTATATTTTTTTGTGGAATATGACGTTAAACGGGGGTTCAGACTTCATTTTAACACACTGGCTTCCATCTGTTTGTGATGATCAAAAATGTTTACATGATGAGATGAATGATCTGTAGCCAGTATAACACACAGTATATTATGTCTTACAGCTGAACACACACAGTTTTAAATACTTTATAATATAATATATTTTGAGTGTTCATTGTTTGACAACATAAGAATGCATGCAGGATTTTTTTCTTATTATTCATCAATCACATTGAATTTAATGATATCTGGGACTACAACAATTATTGTCATCGTTTTTTTCTATTTATCAATTTATTTTTTAGTACATTATATAAAATGTAAAAAACTTCTGTATTCCCATTTCAAGCCTTCATGCTGCAACCTGAAGTTTGAAGATCAAATTAGACAAATTACTTCAACATCAAGTGTCCAACACGTTCTCTCTCCCAACTCATCAAATACCGCCTGATCAGTCATGGCCCTCCGTTTTAAAATATGATGCTTTAGTTACCCTGCGTGGTTAATGTTGGCAAGCGGTGGCAGTTTGGTTAGGATTAGAAAAAGATTGTAAGTTACATACATTACTTTGAAGAAATAGTTTTCTTTTTGCTTTTACACAGGACACAAACAGCGGCCTCTTAAAGTCTAACACCTGTCACCTGACTTCATTCGTGGACGCGTCCAGAAATGAACTTAGAGGAATACCTATAGGACCATTTATTTTGAAGCTGAGGGGCATTGATAAGTCAGCAGTATTTGACAACTTAACGTAACTAATGTTACTCATGCAAGCTATGAATTTAATTTTAAGTGAGTTTTGTCATTCATAGTTCTAACAGAACATTCAGTTTTGTGCTTTAGACAAGACCACCTTTGTTAAATTCAAGACAAGTCCAACACCAGGACTAATCAAGACCAAAGAAGTTAAAGTCCAGTCACTGAGTCTAAATGCGAGTCCAGACTGAGACAGAAAAACAGAATGCTTTTGCTAGTGAGATGGGTTTTTGCAGCCTGGCATACGATTGCAGTGACAGTGATTGGCTGCCAATGTCAATGTTTGTTCTAGAAAGATTTTGAATTAAACCAGTTTTCTGAACAAGGACAGAGGTTGTAGAAAATTAAAAATAAGGAACAGTGGTATAGATGTGGTCTTTAAGAAACTGGAAGTGGAAGGAATGAATGAAGGAAGGAAGGAAGAAAGGAAGGAAGGAGTGAAAGAATGAAGGAAGGAAGGAAGAAAGGAAGGAGGAATAGAAGCGCCTGGATGCCAACAAAGCTGGTCTGAGTTTTACAAACTAAAGTTGATTTCCAGCGCAAATCCAATCCACACCAAAACAGGAGCAAGATGGTCCTCCGAGTACGGCCTAATGTGTCGACACAAGTCTCTTAACTCATCTGGATACCTGGGGAGTGCTCTATTAAAATAAATCCTTTCTTCTGATTAAACTGATTAAACTGTAACTGAAAAAGTTCATGGGAGCAGCAGAGCAGATCTGAGGCTGATGATTCAGAGAAAATCCCACACAGTTTCTTTCTCACGTTATCAGTTATTCAGCCACACGAGTTTACTTTAGCGTCACTCACTGCATGACCGAGCCATACACTGTATCTGTTAGTGATAATGTTATTATAACAAAGAGTTATTTTAGAGTTATTCACTGCAAGAAACAGGTTTATCAAGCTTTTGGGACATACATCCTCTTGCTCCAGGCAGTTTAGCTGCTTTCACAAGACTTAAAAACTCAAAAATCATATGTTATCTGTTTAATAACAAAACCTTAACAATATTTATTTTTACACTGTAAAATGTCCCAATAATGAGTACATATCTTGGTCCTGATTATGCAATAAACAAATTACTTATCATGAAAAAATAAATGAAAAGCCTGAATCCAAAATAAGGTTACTCAACTTTTCTGCATTGTGCGTCTTCTTAACAATGTAAAAACAAGAAATGCCAAATCAGTGTAACTACTTGTTATATATCCTGTTTGTGTGGTGTTCAACATTTGTCAAAAAACACATATTTACACATGACACACTGTTAATGCCATGAAATACATTAAAGATTTCTTATTAAAATAACTTTGTTTACTGAAGTTTGTGGAGACTTTTTTTCCTTAAAACTTACAATGCTCAAATATTGACCAGCAGGGAGCTGCAATAAAATACTGATAGCATGTAGTCTCTTATGACTTGATTTATTGGCTCAGTAAACAGTTTCCTGAGTTTCTGGTCTCAGTCTCTAGTTTTATTCTTCTTCCATACAGCATGAACAGCGTCAAACAGACCATAAAGCAGGGTATGCTTTAGGGCGGGGCTACCTTGTGATTGACAACTCATTCTCAGTGAGTTCATCCAGCTCAACGCACCAAACTCAGATCAAACTGTCAAACTAGGCAGTGCTGATCAGAAATGGATCCAGATTCTGCAATATGAGAATGTGTAATGTGTAATCAAGTGAACCGTACTCATAAAAGAAAATCGAAACAGTTCCTCCTCAGTTGTTTGTTTTCTGGTTTCCCTCTTGTGCATATTTGTGCAAATAATTAGACAACTTCTGTATGTCCAGAGATTTGCACTGTAGTTCAGCAGCAAAAAGGATTCTAATTTTGCGATGGGGTCACACCAGCCCATCAAGATGTTGACGCTCCAACTGGTGAATACTCAGTAGTCATTAGTTGGACCACACCTATCTTCGGCCTTCATTTTGATCTCAACTACAACTGCTGTTTATTAAGAACTGTGAAAAATGCAGATTGGATGATGCGTTCAGTTCATTCAGCTGTGGGAGGAGTAGAACACACAAAACAAGATGGCACGCCTACATTAGAGGATGTAAAGGAGTGTGTAGGGAGGAGCATGAAGAGGGTTGAGAAAAAATGCAACAAGGAATGTTTACCTGGAACACATACTATAGGTCACATGGAAATTTCCACTACAAGAACTAAAAGCCGGTTTTCATGAAATATATCAGCCATAATCAAATTTCATGTTCATTTTTAAGCAACACATTTATTATTAATCATGCTCTGTCCTCTACATGCACACAGGGGAGGGAGGGCAGACCATCCTTAGCAAACAGAGATTCATTAACCTGATCTTCCAGTTCCAGACGATCACGGTTCATTGCAGACTGGTTCATCAACATGCAGTGTAGCTGCAATACATTCTGGTCCTGCTTATGCTTATGCTCTTCTGCAATAGATGATTAAAGAAAAATTCAGAATTAATACTAGAATTTGGGTCCTCTTTTTGTGGTTCTTTCCATTTCTACCAGTTATATACTAAATGAAGTTAACACCTGAGATCTGAGCACACTGTACATCAAGGAAAATGTTAGCTATAATTCCTCATTGCACAGGATAAGTGTGTGTGCATAACTAGACTGTCAACTCCAGTTCAATGTCTCCACCCTCCCCAGAAATGGATAAACAAAATGTAGTAAAAACAACAACCTAAAATATGTAATCCTTTGTCAATCAACATGGCAGTTAGACTTTGCAGTAACACAGTAAGCTAAACTTAGACTGATGGTAAGATAATAATGGTCATAGAACCTGAGAGGCAACAAAACATCTCTGACAGAACAATACTGGAAAGACAAGACAGCCTTGATGCCAAACTCCACAGATGAAACTGAAAGTGTGCAGAGCGACAGCCGACCTGTAGTCCAAATGAGTCTCTTTATTCTCAAAAGAAAATCTAAACTAAAGTAAGTTCATCAGGACGTTCTCAAAAACAAAAACAACAACAAGTCTCTGTATAACACTGGTGAGTACAGCTGGAGATAAGTTTCACTCATTGTATTTCAGATATGTCTCTTGTCAAATGGAATTTCATGTAAACATCTTTATCTGATAAAAATAAGCCAATTGAAGTCTGTAAATGTTGTCAGGGTTATCTCAGCTTAGGCTTGGAAACTACAAATTTATAACAGAAAGCCTGCATTAGAACTACATTGCTAAACACTGGGATGTCAAAGTCCCTTGCCATTGTCCTGTGTGTAAAGATGTTTTCTACGCAAGACCAGAGCTGCGTGGCAATACTTTGATTTCTCAGATGGCTGTTCAGTTCAGACCAATCAGCAACAGCAGCTTAGAACAAAGATGTGCCGAATCAGGAGACATTTCCTGTGACATCTGCACTGAAACTAAACTGAAGGCCCTGAAGTCCTGCCTTGTATGTCAGACCTCCTATTGTGAGACTCACCTGGAGCCTCATCTGACAGTTTTAGGGCTGAAAAGACATCAGCTGATTGATTCTGTGGAGAACCTAGAAGACAACATGTGCTTGAAGCACAACAAACTGTTGGAATTGTTCTGCAAAGTGGACGAGATGTATATGCAGGCTCTGCATTGTTTTAGACCACAAGACACATGATGTTGTTCCTCTGAAAGCAGAATATAAGGCAAAGAAGGCTGAGATGGGGAACGACAGAGGTTGAAATTCAACAGATCATCCAGAAGAGACAACTGAAGATTCAGGAGATCAAACGCTCAGTGGAGCTCAGTAAGCAAAATGGGGACATAGAGATAGCTGAAGGTGTTCAGTTTTTACTAATTTGATAGAGTGTGTTGAAGAAAGTCAGGCCCAGCTTATTGAAATGATTAATAATAAACACAAAACAATAGAAAATCAGGCTGAAGGCTTCATCAAAGACCTGGAACAGGAAATCTCTGAGCTGATCAAGAGATGTGCTGAGCTGGAGCAGCTTTCACACTCGGAAGACCACCTCCATCTCGTCCAAGGCTTCCCAAGGAGGCTCCACCCACAAAGGACTGGACAGAGGTCTGTGTCTGTTGGAAAACAAGTAGATCTATATATATAAATATCATGGTGAACTAATCAATTTCTCAGACAATCCAAATAGATTTCATCCTTGTGTGAATGTCTTAGGAAAGCAGATTTTCTCTTAGGGAAGAATTTACTATGCGATTCAAGTTAAGGGCAAGACTGACTGGGATTTAGGAGTAGTCAGATAGTCAGAGAGTCGATCAACAGGAGGAAAAAAAAAAAAAAG
>JAGRRF010011533.1:812550-825955 GCA_019097615.1 Morone chrysops | reverse complement strand
GAGTTCGGTCTAGACCTGCTCTATCTGAAAAGTTGGATGACTGTTTACCAACCCGTTAATATTATTATCTCCAAATGTATTTTTTTTATATAACTGATATTTTTCTTTCTCCGATCCTCAATAGGGTTAAATTATCCCACTGCACTATGGACAACCAGACTTTAAGAACAGATATTCTGCTTGTGGAGGGGTTAAAGGTCAGCCCAGAGTCCTCCATTCCCGCCTTCATCCTCCTGCTCCTCATCTATATCTTCATCATGGTGTCCAATATTGGCCTTGTAGTCCTGATCACCACAGAGAGGAGCCTTCACCAGCCAATGTATCTGCTCTTCTGCAACATGAGCATTAATGATGCATTCGGGGCCACGATCATCATTCCTCACTTGCTAAGTAACATTTTTGTTCCGAGCAGCGACCGCTACATTCCTTACATTGACTGTGTCATTCAGGCGTTTTGTGGTCATGTTTATGCCAGTGCCACTCACACTATACTAATGATCATGGCTTTTGATCGCTACGTGGCGATCTGCAACCCTCTGCGATATGCCACCATCATGACCAACAGGATGGTGGTGAAGCTGTCGGTGTCGGCGTGGATGGTGGCTTTGTTGATGGTGTTGATCCTCATTGGCCTCAGTGTCCGCCTGTCGCGCTGCAGGTGGATTATATTCAACCCGTACTGTGACAACGCCTCCTTGTTCAAGCTGTCCTGTGAAAGCGTCCTCATCAATAACATCTACGGTCTCGGATACACAGTGGTCCTTCTGGGCTCCTCCATCGGTAGCGTAATGCTCACGTACCTAAAGATCGCCGCAGTGTGTGTGCTCAATAAGAACAAGGTCCTGAACAACAAAGCCCTGCAGACCTGTGCCACCCACCTGGCTGTGTACATCATCATGTTTGTGTCTGGCTTAATCAACATAATTCTCCATCGATTCCCAAACTTATCCGATTACAGGAAACTGGCATCCATCTTGTTCCACGTGGTCCCTCCTGCTATGAATGCTATTATCTACGGACTGCAAATCAAAGTTGTCAGACAAAATCTTTTCATCATGTTTACCAGGAAAAGGACGACTGTGACACAAGTGAAATGACTTAATAGTGAATTAAATGTAAATCATTGTTAATAAAATAGTTGGCACTTGAAATGTAATTAAAAAGTGATGTTGTGAATTTCCTTTTTCTTACTTTTTAAAAATAAATTTCATTTCTCAACACTCAGGGTGACTTGAATGTTTCTCAGCTGATTTTAATTGATAATACACACAGAGTTCACAGAGATAGCTGATTTAGATGAACCAGAATTGATAAAACCCCTAGATTTACCTTTTAAATCTGGTATTAAAGACTTATGGTTATGGTGTGGTGCTAGTCTTGGTGAGGCTCCGAAGCTAACTAATTATTCACGAGACGACAAACAGTTTAAACTTCACATATACTTGAAACAATAGAACACCAGACAATACAATGGTTGGGAAGTCTCAGAAAACAGTAATCAGCAAAGCTCAGCAACATCGAAAACACCAGCTACTTCGCAAGCTACTGCTAGCCCGCCTGCTGCTTGCAAAGAGGAGAAGGTGGCAGAGGCGACAGCAGATGGGCTCGGCACTGAGGTCCTCAGCGCCATGTGATCGATGAAAAAGGACTTCTCAGATAAATTCGAACATGGCCGGGATAAGTTGACTCAAGAGACGTGTGCTTTTTTAGAAGGATGGCTACCCAAAGCTCTTGGCACGGACACCTTTCCCAGTCCCCCGTCATCGAGAGAGCGCACAGGATAGGACGACTTATTGCTGGCCAGGATTCAAAACCAGAGCATAGAGCGGTAATTATGAGATTCCGCAACTATAGAGAAAAAGAAAAAGTTATGCGAGCAGCCCGAAGACTTGGAGACGTGCAGTTTGGAAACTACAGCGTCCGATTCTACCCAGACTATTCAGCGGAAACTCACTGGCAGCAGCGGCTCTTCGATGCAGTGAAAAGGCAGCTACAATCCATGGGTCTCCGCTATGGCATGTTCTACCCGGCTGGGTACTTTTTTTTTTACTTTGTCATCTCATTATTTCATAACAGTATACAAATGTTGCCATGCCAAGAGGCAAGATCCATATCATGTTCTCAGAAATGTTGAAATGGTCTGATTATTTAATAGTTTGCTGGAGCCCTCGGAGAAATGGGACCCATAAAGTTGTTACGCCACACTGCTCCTCACTATTAGGACCAGGTGTCTAAAATAACTGCAGTCTGTAGTTACCTAAGGGGTTACAATTATGTATTTCAGTTGGGGAAATGCATAAGGGTTCTCAGGGCGTTTTGCTTACTGTATACATGTGCTTACTGTTTTTTTTTTCTTTGTGTTTATATTTATTGTTTTCCTCTTTGATAAAAAGAGAGGCAGTGTTGGTTTTCATGTGGTGCCCTGCTGCATAGTTACTTTTTTGCTTAATGGTAGGTAAATCAGAGATTAAGATCACATCCTGGAATGTAAAAGGATTTGAGCTTGTTAAAGTAAAACAGGTATTAGGCAGAATTAGATTACTTAAATCCCAAATTATTTTCCTGCAGGAATCACATTTGACTGATATGACTAAAGTTAAAAAAAGATGGCCTGGTTTATTTAATTCATAAATCAATCCCATTTAGGCTCAGCCATGAAGTAATTGATCCAGCAAGCAGGTACATTATTTTACAAGGAACAATATTGGCGTCCCAAATTACTTAGAAATGTATTCCTCACTATATCCTCTACTCCTGGACAATATATAATTGGTTTTGACTGTAACTGTGTACTGGATCCACTGAAGGACCGCTCCACAGGGGTTGATGCTTCTCATTCGCAAACCAGAAAGGTTATGCTCTAGTCTATAAATTATCTTAATCTAATTGAGGTCTGGAGGAAGCTTCATTCTAACAAAAAGGGGTTTTCATGTTACTCAAATACTTTTAAAACTTCATCACATATTGATTACTTTCTGATCTCCATGAGTCTACTACCTCTTGTGAATGAATGTGCTTATGGCAGCATAGTATTGTCTGATCATGATCCTATATCACTTACTCTTTATATACCAGGGCTTGTCAGGTGTCCTCCCAGGTGGCGCCTCCAAACTGTTAGGTTTGGTAGGACTGAGGACCGGGGTGCGGATTCAGATAGCTCTAGACAGGTTTGAGGCCAAGGGTCTTTATTCACCAAAAACTGAGTAGTAGTGGACCTGTGCTTGAAAAAGGGCAAGGTGAGAGCAGGGGCAGGCAAGTCCTGACCAGTGGCAACCGGCGCTCCAAAAAGAACCTCAGGCAGCACCAAAACACTCCGGGTGCAGGAATCTTGAAAAGGGAGAAAAGAAAACACAAAGCTTTTAGTCTTGGTCCTGACAAAGAAACTCACTCTAAAACTAATCCAAACTCTAGAGACTAAATTGGCCTGGAGTACTCAACCATGAGAAGGTAAGGAATAATCTGGCGACGAGTCTCAGAAAACCCCACTTCTTAAGGCCAAGGCACTGATGAGGATTGCCAGCAGGTGTGCAGCTCCACCAGGTGATCAGGTCACTGCCAGGCATAACACACCCACACACAGAACCATAGGTTCAAAAAAAAAAACAAAGAACACACCCCCAAGTGTCACAGCATCAACTGTGACACCAAACAAAGTGGCTTCAAGACCCCAAATTTGTCAAATTTCTTGGTGATAATATAGACAACTACTTTTGTATGAACACAGATCAGACTAGTGTGGGCACATGATGGGGGGCATTTAAAGTCTATATTAGAGGTATGATGATAAGCTATACAAGTTATAAGTCAAAGTCCCACTATAGAAATCTAATCAACCTTGAGGCCCAGATTAAAGCTCTGGAGCTAGACCTATACCAAAATTATAGTCCAGAGAAACATAAGGAGGTCCTTTTGTTGAGAACTAGATATAAAGAACTCTCTACTAGTAAAATTGCTGCAAATCTTCTTTGGCTGAAACAATCTTATTATGACTAAGGAGATAAGGCTGGCAAGCTTCTTGCATGGAGAATTAAAAAAATGCAATCTCATAGAGCTATAAACTCAATTCAACTAGAAAATGGAGACCATACAGTGGATCCAGTTGAAATTAACTTCTCCTTTAGAACATTTTATGAATCCCTTTATCAATTAGAATACCCAGATGACACGCAGTTACAGTCTGAATTTTTGGACAAACTGGCATTCCAACTATGACAGATCATGATAAGACTAAACTGGACAAACACGGTTGATGAAATGTCAGAAGCTGTGCATAATATGAAAATTGGAAAGACCTCAGGTCCTGATGGGATCCCTATAGAAATCTATCAATTGTTCCCAGATAAATTGCTTCCCCCTCTGCTAGAAATGTAGGGGGAAGCATATGAGTCAGGAATCCTACCCGCATCCCTACGAACTGCACTCATCACCCTGGTCCCAAAGCCTGGTAAACCACCTACAGAAAAGGGATCTTATCGTCCTCTATCCCTAATGTGCTGCGACACAAAAATACTCTGTAAAGCCCTAGCAAGGAGGCTAGAGAAGTATGTTCCATCCCTGATCCCCATTGACCAGAATGGTTTTGTTCTAGGATGCCAAGCATTTCATAATACACGCAGATTATTAAATATACTATATGAAAAGCGTGATGCTAAAGATAACGCAATCCTGACGTTGGATGTCAAAAAGGCCTTTGGCAGGATTCAATGGAAATACCTGATGGAGGTTCTTGCAAGATTTGGATTGGGCGACAGTTTTTGTTAAATGGTTGAAGCTGCTATATACAAATCCAATAGCTGAGATATTGACAAACAACCAGATATCCCAACCATTTAGATTACACAGAGGCACGCGACAAGGCTGCCCCCTGTCCCCTCTCTTATTTTTGTTTGCTATTGAGCCACTAGCCCTCGCCATCCGGCAACATCCAAGAATCCTAGGGGTGAAAATAGAAGAAACAGAGCATATAATTTCACTCTTTGCGGATGATATTGTTATTTATTTGTTCAATCTGGCATCGTCTATACCAACACTAGTAAGTCTAATAGAATCTTTTGGGAAATTCTCTGGTTATAAGGTTAACAACTCCAAATCCACCATTTTGTTTTTGAATAAGAATGAGAGACAAAGCCCACAGATTATCACCCATTTCCCAGCTTCTCAAAAGGGTTTTACATACTTGGGGGTCAACATTGTTCTAGAAATTGAAAATATTGTCGCCTCTAATTATGATCCTTTAGTACAATCCATTACTGAATCTCAGAATAAATGGATGCCTATGCCCATCTCCATGTTAGGCCGTATTAATGTCCTTAAAATGTCAATTTTGCCCAAATTCCTCTATTTATTTTAATCTACTCCTCTCCCACCTTCACAATCCTTTTTTTGTAAACTCAGAAACCTGTTCTCAAATTTTATATGGAGCAACAGACGTCCAAGACTACGGCACTCCCTATTGTATCTTCCCTATGATGGCGGTGGACTTCAAGTCCCTAATTTACAATGGTATTACTGGACAGCACAGCTACGTACAGCAATGTTTTATTTCTCTGCTTCTGATCCTCCAGCATGGATAACTATTGAACGTACTTTGAATGTACTACAATCAGGTCTACCTCTTCAGTCATATTTGTATTCTATTCATGTTAAAAAACTTAAGAAGCAGACAAAAAACCCATTTGTAAAAAATACTCTCTCTGTTTGGCATGAGGGGCACGCCTTTACAGGGGAGGCGCCCAAGCTCTCTCAGTTTGCCCCAATATGGGGTAGTGATAATTTTGTACCTGGTAGAGCGGATGGTGGATTTAAATAATGGGCTAAAAGAGGTTTATGTAAAATAATTGACCTATACATAGACGGGAATCTAATGACCTTTGATCAATTGGTTTGTAAATATGACATACCTAGAAATCATTTCTTTAAATACTTGCAATTAAGGAGTTTCATAAAATTGCAGGCTCATTCCCTGGATAGACCTCCCATGTCAGCTTTAGAGAAGTTTATTGTAAGAAATAAGGATGCTCGGGGTCAGCTGTCAGTATTGTATGGTATGTTACAATCCAAATCGAAGGACATTTCCCACTGTAGACTCAATGCATAGAGAGACAACTTAGAAATAAATATTACAGAAAATGAGTGGGAAATTGCTTGTCTAAAGGCACAAAGACTATAAACACAGCACTAAAACTCATACAATACAAATGGCTATTCAGAACTTATGTGACGCCTGTAAAGCTACATCGCTACAACCCCCAGCATTACTGAAAGCTATACTAAATGTAGTGATAGTGTTGGCACTCTGCTGCACTGCATGTGGGAATGCCAAAAAAAAAACAGTCATATTGGAAAGATGTAACCTACATGATTTCACATGTGACTAATATGGTGGTTCCACTTGAGGCAAAGCTCTGTATATTAGGTATTTACCCTGATCACTTTGCACCGGGCCGCAAAACTGCACCCATGATTGATCTATCCTTGCTTCACGCTAGGAGAGTGATTGCATTGAGGTGGAAAAGTATGGACAGCCCTACGATTGGAATATGGTTACGGGAAATGGCGTCATGCTTGGCACTGGAGAAATTAACTTATGTTGCTAAAGGGAAACTAAATAAGTTCACAGAGATATGGGACACTTTTATGCAGTTCCTGGAAAGTTACCAGACTGAAATTTATGAAATTAATAATTATTTATTCTTATAAATAAACAGGACCACTATTGATTTTGTATTTCATTTTCATTTCCATTTTTTGTTGTTTATACTGTTGAGGGTGGGGAGAGGGGGCGTGTTCATAACGTTACTGTCCCTGTGACTGTATATTTTCTGTGCAAAACAATAAATATATTGTTAAATAAAAAAATTAAAAAGTCTGGTATTAAATCCTGCGTCAGTCAGTAAGAACTACTGTCATTCATGAAAATATGCTAGAAATACAATAATGGTCTAATTATACAATATATAATGGTATAACAGTCACAGGGGGAATTTTTCTTACTGTTTGTTCCATCCAAACATCAAATCTGGAAAATGATCAACTCCTGGTGACAGCAGACATAAGTTAAGAGAAATGAGAGGTTAAATGAAACAAAGACATCCAGTTAATTGGCCATTTAGAGATCGAGGCCTTCAGGGATGCAAGAAACTTTAGGGAGCCAAGAAGACCACAAACAGCCCTGACTGGAGTGCCGAGGACCATTCAGTTAACTTATATAAAGCGTCTGCCAGTCGACCTCTGGTCGAGCTGGAGGACGTTCACGTCAACAGAGGTAAGCCTGACACACTCTCACAATCTCTGAACGATACACTCATACAGTCTAATGTTGTTCTGCTGTTCACTGTATTTTTAGATATTGAGTCGCTTTGTATACAAGATTCACATTATCTTATTTCCCACAAGCCCTGGAAAACCTGGAAATTTAGAGACTATTTTTCAGTTTTAACATTGATCAAAATGAGCAGATATCCTGGTAATAATCTACATTGTCCTGGAAAATTTGAATTATATTTTAGCTTCTCACTCAGATTACATAAACCTGGGTGTGTTTTGTACTTGAAACTCGACTGCTGGTAGGATGACCCTTCAAAGCAGGTTTACCAGAGGCCTCCCTTCTATTTTTTCCAGACCTGGAGCAAACTTATATTTAAATGCATACAGCTTATAAATGATCAAATTTACATTTGTTGTTGTGGTTGACAATACATGCACGGCTATGTTAATTGTACATGCAAGAAAAATTTCTAAAGAAGAATCTTCTGTAAAATAAAAAAACGTACTACCTTATTGGAACTAAACAATGGCCAGATTAATGTTACAAATTAAAATTAGAGGAAAACTCTAGTAGCCCCAGCCTCTTTTTAAGGCCTTGAAAATGACATACCTAAAATGAATAGAGTATCTCTGCAACTACAAGGTCTATTTGAATATTTTTTGTGTCATAATAAAGGGAAAACTTGTGACATTTGTTAAGATGTGTAAGTATCAGTATGTATTCCACTGGCTCACAATAATTAAGATGGCACACAGCATTCATTTTTCATTCATAAATAAGTAATAACTTAACTTAATATCATTTTGAAATCATGCAGTTGCAGCTCTAATTTAGACATACTTTTTTTATATATATGTCTAGAATGTTCTCCTTACTTATTGTGTTGTTACTGTTGTTACTGTGTGTAATGCTGCTGCTACACTGCAATTTCCCAGCTTGGGATCAATAAAGTATATCTATCTATCTATCTATCTATCTATCTATCTATCTATCTATCTATCTATCTATCTACATATCTATCTATCTATCTATCTATCTATCTATCTATCTATCTATCTATCTATCTATCTATCGTCTATCTATCTATCTATCTATCTATCTATCTATCTATCTATCTATCTATCTATCTATCTAGCTATCTATCTATCTATCTATCTATCTATCTATCTATCTATCTATCTATCTATCTATCTATCATGTCTATCTATCTATCTATCTATCTATCTATCTATCTATCTATCTATCTATCCATCCATCCGCTCTATCTATCTATCTATCTATCTATCTATCTATCTATCTATCTATCTATCTATCTATCTATCCTGATCCTCTCACTGCAGTATGGAGAATGAAACATACAATATGGATGTTCTGCAGCTGGAGGGGTTAATAGTCAATCCCAAGTCCTCCATTCCTGCCTTCATCCTCCTCCTCCTCATCTACATCTTTATCATGGTGTCCAACATCAGCCTGGTGGTCCTAATCTTCATGGAGAGGAGCCTCCACGAGCCCATGTACCTGCTCTTCTGTAACATGAGTATTAACGATGCATTCGGGGCCACGGCCGTCATTCCTCCCTTGCTGAGTGATGTTTTTGTTCCAGTGACGCAGCGGTTCATCCATTATTACGAGTGCGTCATTCAGGCCTTCTGTGCTCACTTTCACGGGGGCACCTCACACACTGTGCTTATTATCATGGCGTTCGATCGCTACATGGCGATCTGCAACCCTCTGCGATACGCCACCATCATGACCAACAGGATGGTGGTGAAGCTGTCGGTGTCAGCGTGGATGGTGGCCTTCCTCTTGGTTGCGGTCAGCGTAGGACTCAGTATCCACTTGTCGCGCTGCAGGCGGGTTGTGCTCAACCCGTTCTGCGACAACGCTTCCCTGTTCAAGCTCTCCTGTGAAAACATCATCATCAACCATATATACGGCCTCATCAGTGCCATGGGCATGATGGCGGTGTCCCTGTGCAGCGTAGCACTAACCTACCTGAGGATCACCATGGTGTGTTTGAGCAGTAAGAACAAGGCTCTGAACAGCAAAGCGCTGCAGACCTGCGCCACCCACCTGGCTGTGTATATCATCCTGCTCCTGTCAGGCTGTGTCATCATCATCCTCCATCGTTTCCCCAACTTATCAGACGAAAGGAAGCTGGCATCTATCTTGTTCCATGTGGTTCCTCCTTCCATGAACGCTATTATCTACGGACTGCAAATCAAAGCGGTCAGAGAAAAACTTCAGATTATACTCAGAGGAATGAACAACAGGAGTAAAATGACTGTGTCAGAGGTGAAGTAATGATACCAAATAAAATACCGGTGTGTCCCCACGAACATAAAGCCAATATCTGCCTCCTGTTGCTCTAATAATTTGTATTTTCTCACGAGTAACCCAAGGCAAATATTCGCCCTTTAATCTGGTTGACTATGGCAGTGTGAGCTAAAAATAAAACAGATTTTGCTGCGATTTAATGTCAATAAATGAATCAAAATGAGGCTGAAATAACTAAATTATGATGCTGATGTGTAAAAGGTCTGAATTCATACTGTCAGTCTGTCTGTAAGATGACGAGCAAACAACTTTTCTGACACATATTTTCCTCTCAAATTTTCTTTCAATTGATGATTTTGTCACTATATATATATATGTTCTGATAAAAGAAAAGTGATTCTGTCTGTTTGAGACTGATGGCTGTTTCTGTTCATGCTAATACATTTGAGTTTAACAAACTAGATCTTTTGCGTCATTGTAAAAAAATTATTACTTTTATTTTTATTTCTGATAAACCATAAGTGCCATAAGTATTATATATGTATATGGATGTGTTTTCACCAAGATTCCAAGAGGAAAGGTCTAATTTAACTGATTGGGTTATGTATATGTATAATGAATAAATACATAAATAAATAAATAAATAAATAAATAAATAAATAAATAAATAAATAAATACATTAACTAATGAAGAGTTTGACTAAATACTCAAATATGTACCTCTCCACCTTTAGAGAGAGGTACAAAGGTTTTATCTAAACCTTTAGTTTAACAACTAAATTAAACTTAAAAAATTATAAAGTTGTGTGGCTGTAAAGCGATTGTAGCCCTCGGGGTCTCCAGTGGAGGTCACGGCTGTGTGACTCAAGGCCCGTCAAGTCATCTTATACAAAGAGTCTGCCAGTCCACCTGTGGTCCTGCTGGAGGAGGTTAACAGAGGTAAACCTGCCACTGGTAAAAGTTAACAATAATAGTTCACTAAATATTGTATGTACTGTATCTGGGAAATAAAATAACTCTAACAACAATTAAATGCACTGTAAAACCTGATGAGTTAGTGACTCAAACTGTATGAGGATGATTAAACAGTATTTATTGTTAAGATAACTTAAATTAAGTTTATTCCATTCAGTTAATTGAGGTTAGACTCAAGCAGCATTTCTCCAAACCTATTTAAAATGTGTTCACAGAATTTATCTAAATAAAGTCACTTAAATGCATCTTCTTTATACAAATGTTACCTCTTAAGTTGAATTGACTTAGTTTTCTTCAACTAAAGCAAATTATTACATTACCAATTATTAGTCCTAACTATTAGTCAAAACAGCTCAAATACAATAAAATAAAGATAATTAATTATCAAGGAAGAAAAAAACATGAAACATTTACACTTATTTTAAATGATCATTAAGAATTATTTGGATGCATACTTGGGTTTATCATGATTAACAAACTGAAATATAAACTAAAATTGAAAAATCCTAAGATATACACCATTATAATGCTTTTATTTTTATCTACTTCAAGAAAATAAGTGAATACAAAAAATATCATGTCTTTTTTGCAGCCCATGGATCTGCTGCTGGCTGTTAGAAAGAATGCAGGTTTAAGACACTTAACGTTGGCTTCACTTCACAGACCCAGAAACTCTGTTAAATACACTGTCAATCATTGCAATCTAAAACCACACCTAGGAAACAACTTCCCAAAAGGCCCAAAGGAAACTGTTGACTAATGTCCAACAATGGATCAAGTCCTGAATATGGTATTTTTCTAATTTTATGTGTGCTCATAATTCTATAACTTAATAACTTGATATCTAACAGCAAAACAAAGGGATCTTGTGCACATAAATTAAAAAAGACTTAAGAATTTTTTTTCTCACTAATGCTAATACTGACAATAAAACTTTTTAATAAAATTACTTCCAATACTGACTAATAATTAAAATTTAAAAAATAACACACGGTAATTGTATTTAAAACCTTATCCTGTATCCCACATTTTTTATGTTATCCGTGAGGGTGTTATTGGCTGATATAAACAGCATAATCAGAAAATATTAATATGTATTTTAGCAACTGTCTCTATTAAGAGTTCAATCATCTGGGAGTGAAAGCCGCTTATATTTTTGCTATTTTATGCTAAGTATTCTAAAAACTGCCGAAAGCCTTAATATTTCCTTATTATAGATATTTTATATCCACAGTATGGATGTATGTTTACTATATATTGATCAAAGTTATTTAGTTTTCCTTTTTAGCAGTGGCGTAAAGATTTACCGATACGAGTTGGAAATGGTTTTAATGCAACTACATTGGTATGCAGACCCCTGGATACGAGATTTTTGAGGATGTGGCCTCCATACCGACCGCAGTGAGCTGGTAGTCAGAGCAATGCTGTGCAATGTTGAGCAATGCAACAATACCTGGACCCCTTTCACCCAGGGTCCCTCAGTCAGCCAATAAAAGGCGTCTGTCAGTCCACCTCTGGTCTAGCTGGAGGAGGCTCACATCAACAGAGCTAAACCTGACACTCTCACAATCTCTGAATGTTGTCTGCTTTGTTTTGTGAAGAAAGAAAACTACTGAATTTCTGCTATTGATGAACAAAATGAAATGAAAAACTGGAAAACATATGCAAAATGAAATGTCATTGGGTATGTATGTACCGGGTGCTTTGTATAAAATATTGCAACTTTCATACATTGTTGGAAAAGCAAACATTTAAAAAATGCTGCAAATGTAAACGCCAATGAAGAACACAACGAGTGTCTGCAGTAATGACTTTTGGTGGTTACAGTTTTATCAGTAAATTACTATATATTTACAGTATGCAGAATTGCTTCTGTGCAGGAATCAGAGCTACAGACATCATTTGAGTCAGATCACCTCCAGTCACAGTGAAACATGCTGCAGTTTGAATGAAACCAAACAAACTCTCATAAAGCTAAAACGTAAAATATTATCTTAGATGATAAATGGTAAATGGACCTGTACTTGTATAGCGCCTTTCAAGTCTTCCGACCACTCAAAGCGCTTTAACACTACGTGCCACATTCACCCTTTTCACACACATTCACACATATAATATTTTGAGGTTATTTCACACGTATGCGATGAATCATGGAGAGGAGCCTCCACAAGCCCATGTACCTGCTCTCCTGCAACATGAGTATTAACGACATGTTCGGGGCCACGGCTGTCATTCCCCACCTGCTCAGTAACGCTTTCACTCCATTCGCAGAGCGGTACATCCACTATATAGACTGTCAAAGTCAGCTTTAATGTCAATTACTTCACATGCACCAGACATACAAAGGAATTGAGAGTACTCAATTACTCTCCCATGGTAAAACAGATAAAGTGCACAGGCACAACAGATAAAACAAGCCCTGTGCTGAGTGTGATGCTGCTCGAGGTGTTGTTGCCGACTCGTACTGCTTGTGGTCTCTCACTGAGGAAGTCCAGCAGCCCGTTGCAAAGGGAGGTGTTGAGCCCCAGCTGGTCCAGTCCAGTCTGTGGGCTTGTGTTGTCTGTGGCGCGGGCTTGTAGTCTGTGATGGTATTAATGCCGGTTATCTTTTTTGTGTAGTCCAATATAAATTGCAAAACAAAAAAACCCTGTCACAGCATCATATGGTATTTTTTATATGGTAAAACTGTCTATTTTGATGGTAGACGTGTTTTTTTATACAGGTACAGCAAAAAAAAATTAGAATATCGTGAAAAAGTTCAATATTTTTTGTCAATCATTTCAGAAAGTTTAACTCATATATTATATAGATTCATTACACATGGAGTGAAATATTTCAAGCCTGTATTTCTTGTAATTTTGATGATTATGGCTTACAGATAATGAA
>JAGRRF010011533.1:779342-793240 GCA_019097615.1 Morone chrysops | reverse complement strand
GCACAGGTCAGTTGTCACTATACGCTGTACTGTGTGTGATTGTGTCTTTTATTATTTCAAGACCAGGAATCTATTAACGTATTCAAAATACTTGAGCCATTAGCGTCCATCAGGGTTCATCACATCATTTTCCACAAGTTTTTCTTGACAATACAGGACAGCACTTACTAGCTCGCAGTAATAGCTCAAAATGAATCTTCTAGATAATAAAGTGTTCATTAAATATACAATTAACATCTCCGTGTGTGTATTTATCAACCTCAGCAACAAGATATTTGATTCTTTATGTATGTAGATATGAGAAATTAACTCCCAGCTTTGGAAGAAATAGATCACTGCAGTCAGTTCCACTTTACATCTCGTAAATGTGTTTATAGTTTATCCTTCCAACAGTCAGGTTTCAAATTAAATACACACCTGATGTAGGCGATCTGAGAGAGGGGCGAAAATCTCCAGGACAACAGAGATTATTTATAGGAAATTTCCAGAGGTTTCCATAACTGTAAAACTAAATCTAAATCTAAAGTCTCTAAAGTTCCAGGTTTTCCAGGATGCGTGGGAACCCTGTTCATGATTTCAGTCTGGGGTCCTCCATCCCCCTCCCTCCGGCCTGCGACATGTTGTCAGAAATATAATATAATAATGTTTTGGTGCAACATAATGTCAGAGGTCAAAGAAGAGAGCAGATTTCAGGCCAGATAAACCTTTATTAATCCAGGTGTCATAGCAGCAACAGCAAAAATAGGATGAAAGCACAGGACGGTTACAGGTGAGAGTGACGGACCAAACCAGGATGATAACAATTATTATTAATCAAAAATAAAAAATACATATATATATATATATTATATATATAATAAAATAAGCAAAACACTGGACAGCTGGATATGTGCTATTTAAAATACTGCATTCAAAATTATTATTATTATTGTTATTACTTCAACAATTCATTTTTCGAAAACAAGGATAAAGACGTTTCTAAATTTTGTTTTAAATGAATAATTATTATTTAAAATTTATTGTGAAACCTTTTTGGGCTGGAACAACTTTGACATGAATTTTCGTATCTCTTTGGACTGAACCCCATAAATAATGGGGTTGAGGCTGCCGGGGATGATGTGAAACAAAATGGCAGACAGTTTCCTGTAGTCTGAGTGTTGAGGGAAGCGATGCAGGATGACGATGAGCATTCCACAGAAGAACATAATAATATATACAAAGAGGTGAGTGCTGCAGGTCTTCAAGGCTTTACTGTTCAGAGACTTGTTCTTACTGGTCAGACAGACCACTGTAATCTTAGTATAGGTGAGAACTATGCTGCCTATAGAGGAGGTGAGCAAGACTACAGTGAAAGTGAGGCCATAGACATCATTAATGAACACATTCTCACAGGAGAGCTTAAACAAGGAGGCATTGTCACAGAACGGGTTCATGATCATAGTCCTGCATCGGTTCAGCCGTACAGTCAGACCGAGTAAAATACCAACCAAAACAAAGGCCACTCCCCAGGCAGAAACTGTCAGCTTGATCACCATTTTGTTGGTCATTATAGAAGAATAGCGCAGGGGATTGCAAATGGCCACATATCTGTCAAAGGCCATAATCATGAGCACTGTGTGGGAAGTGGTGCCGAACATGTGTGTGCTGAAAGCTTGGATCACACACTCGTAATAACCGATGAGGCGCTCGGAGGGAGGCCGCAACAAGTCTATCAGCAAACGGGGAACAGTGACAGAGTTCCCAATAACGTCATTGAGCGGCAGGTTGCAAAACAATAGATACATCGGCTGATGGAGGCTGGTGTCGATGAACACCAGCACCACAATGCCCACATTGGTTATTATGATAATGAGGTAGGAGAGTAAGAAAAAGAAGAAGACAGGGTACACGGAAACTTCTGTGACCTTTAACCCCTCCAGCTGGAGGGTGAAGCTGTTGAATGTGTTGTTTTCCATCAACCTGAAACAAAAAAAGCTCTTTGAGTCCGGATATATTAGTGACTGCAAACAGAGGAGGGTGGTTCCTGAAAAATAACTGAAGACAAGTTGTTAGATATATAATAGTTCAGAGATTGAAATACTTAAAGCATTTAAATATTACCCTTTATTTTCTGTCACCTTGCTGTGTCTGCAGTCAGTCAGCCTCCTGCCAGAAGAACCTCTGTCTCAGTTTTTATCAAGAAGTTGTTGGTGACATAATGTCAGCCATCATGTTGGTCGCCATAGAGACCGGCAGAAGGTTAGACTCAGCCATCCAGCTCTGAATATACAAGTAAAAGCAGAATTACTCACCTAAAGAATGAGTTAAAGTGAAAATTACCATTTGAAGTAAAAGTAGAAAAGTACCTGGTTCATAAATTACTTTAGAACAACATTATGTCATCATGTTGAGTCCAAGTTGTCCAAGTCCAAAGAACTTCAAGTCCAAGTTTAAGTCCAAATCAGAAAAAGATGAACGAGACAGAAAAAAACAGAAAACAGAATACGCTGTATCTTTATGGATGATATTGATCAGTATACACTGTATCTTTATGGATGATATTGATCAGTATACACTGTATCTTTTTATGGATGATATTGACCACTGGGAACCAGTATTGGTTACTGGGAGCAGTGCTGGTTGTTGTCTGACAGCAGCAGGAAGGAAGGACCTACGAAATCACTTCTTCACACATTTGGGGTGAAAGAGTCCGTCACTTGAGGAGCTGCTCAGTGCAGTGATGGTGTCCATGGTCTCCCATGGGGTGGGAGACATTGTCCATCTCCTCTCTCCCACCACCTGCACTGAGTTGAGGGGCCAACCCAGGACAGTCAGACTGTGGACATATGACGGCCTTTAGCTCGTGTTTCTAGAGTTACGTGTTGTTACAAACACATTAGGAATTGTTAAAATGTGATATTTCTTAAAGGGAGTTTGGATTCAAACTGCTAATATGGATCAGTGTTAACATTTAGTCTCCACTACAGAAAGGCAAGCTAACTGCTAAAGTCTGATAAGGTTGTATGGTAAGACAGTATTAGTTTGGTTAATGCTTTAATAATGGGAGTATTGATTACTGACGCTGGCTGATCAGGATCATTACGAGCTTATTTTACTCTGTTTCTAATGGTAGTATTTGTGTGCTTTTAAACTACTTTTCCTAATTAAACATGATGTGCTTGTTATGACTCCAAATGAAACGTAGTTTGGATGTTATATTACTGTTTCATGCTTGTGAGCTATCTTACGTCCTGGAAACTGTAAAAGGTCAAAAACAGACGTGTTGTCAGATGATAGTTGCTTTAGTGTGGTCTATGCCATTCTGAGTAATGAAATGTTAATATGAGCTCACTGTTTCACCATCGCTGTCTGTTTGTTTCCCGTTGTTACAGCGACATCTCGTTAATTACTTAAATAAGCCGGAGGGACTAGGCTAACCCCAACCTCCCACCCCAAACTGAATCAACAAGCTCCTGCTTCTTTGAGGAGGAAAGTTTCTCTGTTCAGACTCAACAAATTACATGAAATCCCCAGTTGGCTTCTACAGTTCTGGTTGCCCCAGCGGGTTCTCCAAAGATCTAACAATTTTTATGTTGTGACTTTTCTTAAAAGTTTGTGCAAACCAGAGCTGAATGAGTTTTAACATCATGGTATGACACAGTACTTTAAAGGATATATTGTATGGTGTTATTGGCCTTCTCCTGCCTGCTTTCCGTTAAATATATTGTTTATTGGCAATGAATCGTTTTACAATCTGTGACTCTGATATGTTGGTACAGAACATGGACAGACGGATGTGTCTGTGACTGTGTCTGTATAGTATGTGTTTTTGTGCCATATTTAAAGGTCCAGTGTGTAGGATTTAGTAGCATCTGGCGGGGAAGTTTAATGGGTTTAATGCTCTGGTTCGGTTCATAATGATTCAGATCATGGCATTCGCATCCAATGAGACAGAGATTCACAAACGTTTCCATGCCAATGATTCCAGGTTCTGTTAAAGTGCTACCTCGTGCACCTGTGTAATGAGAGTCCTGAAGGCCTCGGCGCTCCCAGGTGTCTCAGTGACCAACATGTTAATAGAATTAAAAACTGCAGTGAGGCGGTCAGGGGGCATCGGACAGGGAACCTCTCACTTTCTCTGGAGACACCAACCTTCTTCTGTCTTTACTCTCTGCAGGAGTGTGGGTATTTGTGACCCATGATATTGATCATTTTATTATATTGATTTAATTTAGTATTTCTTACACAAGCTCTATTCGTCTGTTACATTTTGTGTATATTGTCAGGAAATCTAAAGAAGACAGCACCTCCCTCATAGCACGGTAAAACCCAACTAAGAGTCCGACAAAATGGCCGGACGGTAAACTGAAACACACATGGCGATATGTTGCTATAGTGATGTCATTTCATCTACAAAAATAGAATAAAATGTATTGAATAAAAGTATTTCTTGTATAGTATTCTATGTAATGTTTTAATAATTAGCTTCTCTTTGGTCCATGTTTTGAGCTACATAACATCTGGTTTTGAACTTGGCATCACCTAATATTGCCCTCCTGCTCCCATCCACTAACATGACATCCGGTTTTCGGTCTACCGCCTGTCTGATTCCATGTGTATGCAGCATTAAGTCCAGGATATGTTTAGCCTAGCTTAGCACGAAGCCTGGAAGCAGGGGGAATTGCTAGCATAGCTCTATAAAAACAAAACACCTGTCTAGAGCTATTCCCTAATAGCAGTTTAAAATATATTTAAATAATAAAATTAGTATCAAAAATATGCAACGACTAGTCGACTAGGAAATCAGGGGCAGCTGTCAGTGCTTCCAGTCTTCATGCTAAGCTAGGCTAGCTGATCTCGTCTCACATGACTCTGGGTAAGAAAATTGCCCCATCATTTTATGGTTTTGAGTGAAATTTGGTTTCAGACATTCCCATTCCTGTTTCCCTCAGTGAATTGTAATCTTTTTAATGATCCCTGACTCGTCGACCACCATCATCAGGTCAAATGTACTATTTGTCGGATACTTTGGTTTATGACCAAATACTTACTGCTAATTAGTTAAAGCCAACCAATTGACCACTGTTTACTGTTTATTAACTGACTGATCTTTATGGTAGAAAATCAGCAGCCAGAGGTTTCGCTGTGATGTGAGTCCCTGCAGGTCCCAGGAGGTTTCATTAGCTCTTCTAGTAAACATCTATTAGTGGGCCTCCCAGAGGACTAATTACCATCAGAAACTGTTGATAAGTGTTTTGTTAGGCAGCAGCTCACAGCGGATCTCATTAATGATCACATTTGTTTCAGAAACATTAACAGAAGTCATTACAGGCTGCTAGAACACGCACTAGTGGACCGTCAGGGGGCAGTGTAGTCCCAGAGCTCCCAACATGCAACAGCTGAAACAAACTAAGTTTCTAACCACAAACAAGCACAACATCATGTTCATTCTACAAGTGTGTAAGTGTCTATTTGCATGTTAAATGTTGAAAATTGAGCAGCACAATGTGTTGCTGGTGCCACAGCTACATTACTACAAGTATAAACATCGGTAGTTATAGTCTTGCTGCTCCGCTACATATTTGGAAAGTCCAACAGAACAGACACCTAGAGTCGAGGTCTGTCTGAGGTTTCTGCCTCTTAAAAGGAAGTTTTTCCTTGTCACCATCGCCAAGGTCTTGCTCATGGTGGTACTGTTGGGTCTATGTAAATGTTAAAAGGAGTTCGGTCTAGACCTGCTCTATCTGAAAAGTGTCCTGAGATAACTTCTGTTGTGAATTGGTGCTATATAAATAAAATTGAATTGAATTGAAATGAAAAAAAGAAACCAGTCCAAACGTAGTCATAAGCATTAAAAACATTATTTATTCATTAAGGCACATTTCTTGATCTATGCTCATTTTATTCAGGAGAGTCAGAAGATCCTTTACAAAATTATCTTTTCTGTCATGAGCTCAGATTTTATAAAAAAATATATGTAATTAATGTTTTCAAACCACAAAACTACATGTGTCTGTGTCATTGTATCAATCACTGTATCGAACGGGTTGTAGAGGAGCCACTTTCTCTGCTGTCCATGGACTGATTTATGTGTGACCACAGGGACATCCAGCTAGCTAACTGTAGCTAAGCTAAGCTGGGGTTGTCCGGCTGGCTGTGTCTTGGCTGCGCGGTGTGGGTCTGGCACTGGTTGCTTCGTGGTGTTGTCTGATGGGGTGATTTGTAAACGGCGAGCTAGTTAGTAGCATGGAGCTAATAGTCCAAATAAAATATAGGCACATTGTGGTATTCATTTGGATACAAGTGTAAATTGTTTGAAGATAATTTACCTTTAGAAGAGATGTGCAACAAGTTAGAAAGGTTTGAAATGACTTCAACAGCTGATTTGGTCGTTAGATGGATTTTCAGTTTGCTGTATTTACTCAGCAGGTGGAGATCTGAATCACCTTCCAGCTGAAAACCCAGAACAGCAGTTTCCACATCGCTGTCGTGTTCATCCAGTTTAAGGGAGTTCTGGTTTCTACTCAATAGAGTTTTCTGACGTTTTAGCAGATGTGGCTCAGTGTGTCGAGGAACTTGTGTAAAATGTTGTGAACAGCAGAAAAGCCCACAAACTGTTGTGGTTTCTCTTTCAGGGATTCATGTTGAACGCAGGTTGTGTTTTGTTGGGTGTTTGGAGCTGGAATCAGTTTTGTTTCGGACTATATTTAAGTGCAGAAGGAGTTTTTCTGTTCTATCAAACCCAAAGAAACAACTACGTAATGTCCTCATAATTTGTTTAAATCTGTTAAATGGATCAAAATGATGCTGCAATAACTACATCATGATGGCAATTTGTAAATTGTCTAAATTCATACTTTGTCGGCCCGTGTGCAAGACAACTAGCAAAAAACTGTTAAAATGCTTTTTTTTAATGGAGGATCTTTAAAAAAAAATTACTAGAAAGAAAAAGACTATATATTTTTCACTCATTAAAAATATTAAATGTACAAGTCAGAACTGTCTTTAATAAATTAACTTCCCCCCAGTGATCATCAGTTGCACATACAGGGGAAAATGTGACATGAAACACAAACTGGTTAAAGGACATTGGATTTGACTTTGGCTCCACCTGCTGGTCAACAGTCAGACTTACTTCTGTTGTTCCTGCTGCTCAAGAATCCAAACACTCCAGTTCATAGTTAATTATCATTATCTTTACTTACTTGTTCATTAATCAATTAGTTGGCCACAAAGTTGTTAATCATTTGAGAGATATTTTAAGCAGAATATTTGATGGTTCCAGCAAAACGTGACAACAAAAACGTATTTTCTTCCTCATATGTCCCAGACTGTGCAGACTTTCTGATGCTCTCCTAACTTTTTTAATCCACAATTAAAGACTTTTTGTCAAAAATATTTTATATATTCTTCTCTTCACACACAAGCTTTCTACCTCAGCTGAGAGGAAACCCTGCATTGTAAAAACCTGTCCCTATAAAACTGAACTTAAAGACAGAGATAAAAGTTAGTGCATCAAGAAAATTCAACCTTTTTTGATGCAGATTTATGTTGGTTTTTAAAACCTGTTCTGCTCTGTAAGATTATACACGTGGGTCTGAAACTTTCTCCCTCCTCCTTTGGCTTCTTTTGCTTTTTCTCTTACCCAACTCCTTTCTTCACATTGAGGGTTCAAATTCCAGTTCCTCCCTCTTCCCGCGGCTGTGGGCCAGTAAAGCTGGAGGAGTGTCAGCTGCTGGAGGAGCTGGACGGTTTCATAAACAGCACAGAGGAACTGAGTCGAACTGCTGCTTTCACAGTGAGTCTGAATGAATCTTTTCTCTCTCTTCTGTCCTTTCAGCCTTTTTACTGGGACTATTAGGACTGTTAGATTGTTCTCTCACTCTCCGAACTCAAATCAAACAAGGCAAGGTTTCCGGAACTGATTTATTGAGCTGCTGAGCTGCATGCTGACAGCTTTGATTCATGAATGAGTGCTGCTGAATTTACAGTTGCAGGCACAAGTACATGGACACTGGTGCAAAGTGACTAAGTACATTTGCTAAAGTACTTAATTACAGCTTTGAGGTACTTGTACTTTAGCATTTCCTAGTTAGTAGTTTTCCCAGTTTATGCTAAAATGCTTTTAAAAAGGCAAAACAGTAACAAGTTTGAATTAAGTGATTAGGTTTTGACAAGTGACAAAAAATCTGGCTTTAAGTTTGACATTAACTGAATGTTTTTGAAGAAAAAACAAACAGAGTTTTAGCAGTTTTTAATGGCAATAAAAATGAATCCACTTTATCTCCTTGAGCCACATTCAAAGTCATGAGCGGTGACAACATGGAGCTAAATTAAAAGCAGACGCACTCTCACCAAGCTGAGCTCAGAGTGATGCAGCAGTCCGACTCATTCCACAAAGACACACTGTCAACTTACAGGAAATAACCATCCAACCAACTTATACAAGCTGCCAAAAAGCCACGTGACTTTCTGCAGTTCCTGGAATGGGCACTAGATGCTGCTCTAAAGAACTCAGTAAACTGATTGAAATTACATGAATTCAAGAAAATCCGCTTAGTTCACTAGGTGTATTCTCTCATTCATCCACTAACCATCCATGCGTTGCACTTATTACAGTCCAGTGTGTATCATCAGTTGAGGCTGGTGGGAATGTCATTAGATATTTATCAGTATCAGTAAGTATTTGACATATTTTGACCTCATGTTTTGGGACAAGATGCAGAGGTTTTGGGACTAGTTGTAGAGGTAACCCTCAACTTTTTTAGAAAACCCCAAATCACAGAATTGTCCACATTTTCTTGGTGTAGTTACACTTTTAAAAACCTGGGTATACTCTTTTAAAAGCCTGTGCATAGTCTTTTAAAAGCACGAGTATAGTTACTCTTTTAAAAGCCTGGGTATACTCTTTAAAAAAACCTGGGTATACTCTTTTAAAAGCCTGGGTATAGTTACGATTTTTGGCCTGGGTGTAGTTAGTCTTTAGTCTTTTAAACAACTCACATGTAAAGATGTTGTTTTGATGCAGTTAGCTGCTGTTGTTGTTTCTGGTGTGTTCATCATGTTCTGAGGTGAGGTGTGTCCGAGAGAGGCCTTCAGTGTCAGAGTTCAGATCTGTCCCTCCGCCACTCAGTTAGTCGGAGGTCGACTTGTTTTCTTTGCGTTCAGATGAAATAAAACAACCACCACCAGAATCAGCGTCTGGCTTTCGTTCTGCTGACATTCCTCTGCTGATAAGATTCCTCTGCCTTCTAGCTACAATATGATTGATGTCTCTTTCTTTCTCTTTCTGTTCTATTGTTTGTATTGCTTTTTATGTGTCCGCATTTCTGTTCCAAAACCTTTTGGTCCGATCTAGAAATTACCAAAAACGAGCAACTGGTCAGACGCTGCAATGGATACAATTCACAAGATACAACTGCATATTTTAAGTGTACAATTCTGTCTCTGATTGTACGTGTAAGTGTATAAATAAAAAATGTATAGTTTGTGTTAGCAATTCACAAAAATACCTCAACCAGGTGGGAGAGGCCAGACAATTAGTATTTGTGACGTTGCAATGGCGCACACGATAAGTGTTGCCATTACATTTTCCCAACATTGAAGAAATAATACTGGCACTGATGGTCCAACATACACTTAAAAAAAAGCACTTTGACATTGGGGAGACCAGAAGAAAGGAGTGCTCAAGAGGTTCGTCAATTATTTTTTGAATGCTGGCACAGGATATTAATCAACCTCATCCCACACAGGACAAACTTCCCCACATCCTACAATCCTGTCAACACAGGTAACTGTCGTTTTAGCAAACTCACCTTTTGCAGGGACTAGCTGCAAATTTATCTTTTAGAAAAACAGGTGTTTAAATGTTCAACAAGCATGCAAATTGTTCACATCTGGCAAACCAGCTGAGAAAAGAGTTTATTTATTCCAGAAGAACTGGAGATATACATTGCCCCACAAGAGAGACATAAACACTGTCACAAAGGACCCTGGTGAGCTCAGTCTAAACCTGCATCCATTAGTTGAGTGGTTAGTTTATCTGTTTGTTAAACCCTTATTAACCTTTTCTCCCTCTAATGCTGCAGTCATTTTAATTTTGGCCTTCGCCCAGACACAGCCAGCAGCATTCACTCTCGCTCTCACTATGTAAACATACAGCACACACACATATGTTCGCTCTCCAACAATCTAGAATCCTCTTGTGTCCAATGTTGGGTGCTGTGTTACAGCAGCAGGAACTGAGCAGTCACATGTTCAGAGTCTGGATGTTGAAATGGGCTTTCTGACTGCCGTAAATGTGGCAGTGTGTGTGTTTGCTGAGTGGTATTAACAGGTAGATATCAGTGTTGACTCCTAACAGACTGTGTTTGTATTTTACAGGTGAAAACTGAATCATGGTGGCCAACAACCTCAACACAAACTCTGACCCCGCAGGGTCACAACCTCCTGCCCTGCGCTGGAGTCCATTCAACAACATCAAGGTTTGTCTCTGCTTCACCTCCAGTGTTTGATGAACAGTGACACTCAACCCAAGAGCAGAATTACTTGAAAGCTTTGTACTCGTTGGACTGTGTGAGGAAAAAGTTCACTTCCTGACGTCCCTCCTGGTATTGTTCTCTGGTCTCAACATGAAAACATTTCCTCTGGAGCTCACCGTCACTCGTGGTTTCACTTTTTCAGGCCTCGTATTTGTTTGTTAGATTTTTTTAGTGCACTACCTTGTACCTACTTCAGCCGTCACTCTTTTCAGTCTGCTACTCCCAGTGACCAGAACCAAAAGTCTGCACACCCTTATTCTGTTTTCCTCCTTTAATAACTCATTTATTTCTGATCACTGCACTTAGTTTTGAATCTACCTCTCTGGAACACAGTACCTATCTGTTGTGTACATACTATATTGGGCTGTTTTAACTGTATCGTCTTTTGCTGTATATATTTAGGTATATATATATATCTATATCTCTCTCTATATATATATATAGAGAGAGAGATATAGATATATATATATATATTAGCAGGTGATTGAAAATGAAGATTCTCTATTGACTAATCTGGTTAAATAAAGGTAAAATTACCCAACTTTCTGACTTCCCTTCTTCTTCTCTGCAGTTCTTTGTGTTTTGCCACAGTTTGCTGCAGCTGGCACAGCTGTTGGTGTCGGGCTACATGAAGAGCTCCATCTCCACCATCGAGAGACGCTATGGCCTCTCCAGCCAGAAGTCAGGAGTCCTGGCTGCTTTCAACGAGGTCAGAACGGGATGCTTCCTGCAGTTTGTTCTCTTCTCTGCTCGTAAACATCACTGCTCCTCCATCTTATTATGTGCAGACTATAAAGACTTTTAAAGAGCAATGTTGGTAATTTGGAATCTCCATCTCCTTATTGGACCCACGTTTCAGCCACGGTTCCCGAAGTCTGCCTCAACTCAACTCAACTCAACTTTAACTCAACTTTAAGTCCAACATAGGTCCAGAATAGGGCCCGCAATGGTCTTACATTTGGCTATGATACGGCTACATAATGGGCCATGACTTGCTTCCAGGTCTACTTCACTGCTGTATTTAGGCAGACTGTATGTGCTGGACTAATTTTGTTATGTGGGACGTATCCATAGAGTTCTGTTTTTAAACTCAGACTTCATTCAGCAAGAGTGATATATTTCTGTGTGTTATGACCTTTAACCTGCACGGACAACAGCTCCTACACTTCTGACTCATGTTTATTTTCCCGTCATAATAAGACTTTTGTTTGTGTGTCCAGGTGGGAAACACGGTCCTCATCGTCTTTGTGAGTTTCTTGGGGAGTCGAGTCCACCGGCCGCGCTTCATTGGAGGAGGAGCTTTGCTGGCCTGCCTGGCCTCGCTGCTGATAGCGATGCCGCATTTCCTGAGCGGACCATATGACTACACCGACCGCATCAGCTGTGAGATCAAACACACAAATCCCCCAAAAAAAGCCTCTGAAATAGTGATTCTCATCTTGATTTGATTTGATTAAAAACTGTGTTTATTCCTAAGAAACTGGATAGAAGGAAGATACAAGTTAGTTAATTCCTATGGAAATTTCCCAGATCTTCCGCATATGACAGCTGATAAAACTGATAAAATCATTTAATCGTGCAGCTTGTCTAGACTTTTCAAACATTATCGGATCAAATTCTGATGGTGAAATTAGTAATTTTATTACAAATTATTTTTTGCTCATCCATATTTAATTCAATTCAATTCAATTTTATTTATATAGCGCCAATTCACAACAGAAGTTATCTCAGGCACTTTTCAAATAGAGAAGGTCTAGACCGAACTCCTTATAACATTTACGGAGACCCAACAGTACCACCATGAGCAAGCACCATATACGACCTCTCACTCTGATCTCAGGACAAATTCAGGACATGAGCCTGGAACTTCAATGTAGACTCACCCTCCCCTTCTGTTTCCCATCAGCCTCCGGGGATAACAGCTCTGGCCTCTGCCAATCAGAGAGCACCCTCACCACCTCATCGTCCAATCAGAGCTGCAGCCAGAAGGAGAGCCCCGCCCAGCAGGTGGTGTACCCTCTGCTGCTGCTGGGTCAGCTGCTGCTGGGTATTGGAGCCGTCCCCATCCAGCCCTTTGGCATCTCCTACATCGACGACTATGCCAGCAAGAAGAACTCGCCGCTCTACCTCGGTGAGCTCACTGAGGAAACTCTGAACAGTCCGGTCCTGGTTAGTAAAGTGAACCACCACCAGAACAGGTTTTCCAGATTTTAATTATGCTAGCTATGCAAACTTACCTGCCTGCAGTAGTGGAGACAAACAGCAGTTAGTCTACCCATCACTTACTGACTGATTAGCAACTAGGTGTGGAGCAGCACATTTACATTTAGTCACTTCATGTGTCTTCTGATCTGATATCGATCCAATCTAAAAAGAAATCCCAGTGTAAATGCAACCAAAAAGCATTCAAGTTGGAAGCTAGCTGCCAATATTTTAATACGTTAAGTTAATGCCACCTGTCTCACCTCCTTAAACCTATTATAATTGTATTATTAAAAGAGCATTATGTAATCCACTTTCTTTTACTTCCCACTGTTAACTAACAGCGGTGTAAAAAAATCTTCTCTGACTTTGAACATTATTGGAAACCTTTGGGATAATGTGTCATTTTATTCAGGTAACGCTGTGTTTCATTGGTCGCCTGTCAATAACAATTTAGCTTTAGTCTATGATCGAGATGTTTCCCAAGCATGCATTTGGCTCATTTTCTTTTCCTTGTCTGATCTGCTGGCTCTCTGCTTACGTAACAAACCTGTTTTGAACCTGATCCGTGCACAGGAATTTAAATGTCAACAAATTACCTGAACTGTACCTCAGTGTATTACGTTTTCCTCAAAATGAATCTTGCTGTTACAGATCAGTTCATATAAACGTAACTTCTAGGAGACAGGGCTGGTCACTAACAGATCTGAATGGCATCAGTCAGGGAGAGAGGGGAGTTACAAGCAGTCCCACATAAGATAATCTCTGACACTCTCGCTGCTTTTCTTCACACAAGCCAAACAATAAAGTTATTATACTTTTCTCCGACTCCCAGTTAATCTCCGCCATGAGAGCAGAGTTTTGTTATAACCTTTACTTGGTCCCAGACTTAAAATAGGCCTACAATATGGCGACACAAGCTTGCATAAAACTCAATAATCACTTTTGGTTTCCTCACTGCAGTCTTTCAGCCAGCAGCAACACATTATCCACCTACTCTCATGTTGGCAAAAACAAACTCTTTCAGCCTGCAGCAACAAAACTTAAATAAATACTTGACGCCTTCCTTCTGAGCCCAAAGAATAAAAAGTATGTTATTTAAATCATCATTTAAGTCATCGATCATTACTGTTAATGTAGTTGTTGCTGTACATCTGTTTGTGTCTCTCTCTCTCT
>JAGRRF010011533.1:741050-760686 GCA_019097615.1 Morone chrysops | reverse complement strand
TATTTTATCTGCTGCAGTTTCTGTTGTATTTTTTACACATATTAAAAATGCTTTTACTTAAAAAAAAATCATATATTTTTAAGCAACAAAAATGTATAAAAACATATTTTAACCAATTTCTTTTGATCATTGTTTTTACTGATGGACTGCAGCAGCTTTTTAACATGAATCACAAAAATCCAACTAATAGAACGTTTTATAAGAATGTGTTTTTACTGATATATATTTGTGTTTTCTGTCAATCAAATATCTCAGAGCTACTTTGCTGAATGTTGTTTTGTGTTGCTTTATTTTGTAAATTCTTCACTATTGTTTGTTTTATAAATATGTTTTTTAATGTTGTAAAATGTAGTTTAACTGTACAACTGAGCCATGTTGTGCACAAAAATGAGAAAAATAATAAACTTTATACCTTTTGGTACTTCAGGTGTTGCTGATTAAACATGTATTCTTATATAAAATGTCAAAAAAGGCGCCTAAAAAGGCACATGAATAAATAAAGGTCATTAAAACAAAGGGAAATACACTATTGAAGTAAAATACAGGAATTTAGTGAAACCTTCCACTAACTTCATGTAAATATATGGTTTTTATTCATTTCAAGTTCATTAATGTGAGTTCTTCTTCTAACTTAAAGTCTTTTGACTTTTTAAAATGAAGAGTTGAATGAATGTACTGTAGTTCAATCAACTCATTGAGTGAGTTTAGTAATACTTATACTAACACTTGTAATAATAATAACTTAATTTGTATACCACTTTAAAAAAAACTGTTTACTAAGTGCTTTACATACACACAAAACCAGCAACAATAAAGAATGACAGTTGACAAGAAGAAAAGAAGGATTAAGAGGAATATATGAGGTAAACAGATACCAACAAACTCACAGCAACAATCAGAGATATTAACTAAAAACACAACACACACGATACAGAAATATAACAGCTCAAATAATTTCAGTTAACTTCAGTTCATTTGTAAACCAGCAAATAAATTTACAGCTCAAAATTATTTTCACAATTTTGCCAAATTTCACAGCCACCACAGTTTCTCTGACACACTTTGAAGGCCAGTGGTATTCAGTTGGTTTCAATAACACTGTAAGAGAAAGTTGAGAAAACTGTTATAATGTTTTAAAATAAACTAATAATGATTTATGATCCTTTATATTTCTTCTTTAAATTATGAATCTCCTCAACTTGTGTGCCACTTTCTTTGGTTTGAAGCATCTTAAATTCTTCTGATTGTGTTTCCCGGAAGGAAATTGTGACCCACTGACAGATTTATTCAGGCTGAAGAGCCAAATACAACACACGACACACAGAGACAAGTCCAGGCAGCATCTTTAAAGTCGCTGTCGGCAGAAAAATGGTGCCCGCTCTGCAGCAGCAAGAACTCCTTAACTTGTTTTCTGCTGCAGGCTCAAACGCGTCGACTGCTCACACAAACTGTCAGTCTTTGCCCTCGATGTGCAAAACTCTGTAATGCTTCAGTTCCACGACACACGATACACTGACAACTCACCTTTACTCAGCAGCTACACTCGTCTCGCCACAGAAATCTGATTCCTTCAGCTCCTGGAAACGAGAAACAGCAGCTATTTAAACAATGAAGATTTAACAAATCGTTTATAATGAGGGATGTCCTGATAAGGGTCGGCATCAGGGCTGATCTGGAAACAGCTAAAATAAAGCTGATCAATATCTGATCCTTTCTGCACGACCCTGACATGACCCTGACCTTGATTCTGTTGGTGTTTTTATCCATTAAGAAATGTTGTTTCGTTTTGACTGTACGAGTAAATGGTCTGTGAGTTTCACACTGTACGTGTAGATCGGCTCCTGCAGATCGTTCTGGCTATTGACAACAGTCAATAAAGTTTGAACGCTCAGAGGCAGATAGAAGTTTGCTTGGTGGCAATAACACTAACAAGGCAGAAACAAATAATCATGGCTCTTGTTCTTTGTGTAACACCACCTTGATCATCTGTGCGATTGTGGAGCTTGTAAAACAGGAGACTCTTTGTTTGGCACGTTGCACATTCATCCGAACACCGATAGTAAGAAAAGAAAAGAAATAGGCTACAAACTCAAACTTTTAGGATACACAGCATGTTTTAATAATATAATAATATTAAACATTATTATTATTATGTTATATTTATGCAGCATTTTACAAAAACAATGTGTGTGAGTGTTTTAACCAGGATTAAAATATTTCAGGACTGAAACAAATAAATCAGGAAAATAAAATAATACGGAAATAAAATTCAGTAAAACTCCCAAATAAAGATAAATATTAATAAAACAGATAAAACATGTTTTGAGAAGAAGATTCTGTCACATTTTTTTCACCATCTGGGGCCTTACAGCCTCTCAGACACCGACCAGGTGGCGTCAGCTCCGTTTGTGAGGGTTCAGGCTTCTTTAAATACCCCCCTTCCTCCAGCAGACCTCTGACCCTCAGACCTCAGCAGGCTTCCTGTGTTTTTGTCATTCACTTGGTTTCCTCCTGAATGTTGAGCAACACTGGTCACAGGTTCAAATCCCCACACTCATGTGGAAAGTGACAAATGAGAGTTTGAGGAATATTTCCACATAAGGCAGGAATCATTTCACTGGCTTTAATGACGCACAGCTTCCTGTCTGAGCATCAGCAACTACAAAGGTCGTCTGATTTGAACTTTTATTTTGAAAATACCGCCACTGCAGTGCTGAGGTTCAACTGATGATTTCATGACCGAAGAATCTGGTCTTACTGGTTTCTGTTGTGGAGACCTGAAGGTTTTTACTGAGTGTTTGTCTCCCTCTTGTGGAGACTGAAGTGTACAGAAACCTGACTGTTCAATAAAGGTAGTACTTATGGAGCCCAAAGCTAGTGTAATATATATATTAATATAAGGCTTTGTCATCGTCACCCTCTAATTCTGTGGTTTTTGCAGATCTTGTGTATTTCCTTCCTGTATTAGTTATTTCTTATTTCTGCACAAATGACTCAGAAAGTACTTAAATTTTGCATCAAAGTGTTTTTGTCATCTGAATGTTATTTCCACCCGCCCTTCCAACAGTGGGCGGTAGGCAGTGCTGTCGCCCCAAGAGGAGAGGAGGGGATCGGGATGGGAGCCAATGCTGACAGAGACCTGCTCCATCCACATCCTGGATCCTGGAGAGGCGGAATGTGTTTACAGCGATGATGTTTGGTTGCAGTCAAACTGAATGGACGCTGTCTCTTTCTATGTGAAAATTAAATCGTATTATGATTACTGTCTTGTTGCTTCTGTTTACATTAACCCAGACGCACATTCAAAAGATGACCTGCAGAATTATTTCCTGTATATATGGATGTAAATAACTGTATATATTGCTTTATTTTACTTTAATATATTTTATGGTCTTTTATGTTATTCTATAAATGTGATTTTATATATATATATAATATGGTTGCATGAAGGAACTACAAACTGTTATGCAGCTTTGTGTTGTACAGTATAAGGATGAAGACATTTCCTGTTGTATGGTTAAATCAATACATTTTATTTTATTCTCTAAAATTCCACGTCCTCTGAGAGTCCAACTCTTCTTCTTCTGTGTCTCTTTTACCCATCTGTCAGTTCAGCGTTTCAGAAACCTGAGGAATCTCTGACCGAGGAAAATCAAGAACACATGTGCACAAATAATCAGCTCTTCACATTCTTCTTTCTTTACTCAATCGATCAGACATTTCCTGATTTAGATCCGCGTTCTGTTGATTTCATACTCTTTTATTTCTTGTTTTGTGTCAATGCATTTGAAGTTTCCCTCACTGTGTGCAGAAGAATGTGTCAGTACTGAAGTATGGAAAATCAGTTTTGCTGTCAGTGACTGCCAACACTCACTGTGCCAAAATATTCTTGTGCAGGAAGTGTTTCACAGGTGGAGAAAGGATCAGAAACTGAGCAGCTGCTTCTGTGTCTGCTCACTGACTTCAGTCTGAGAACAAATATACGCCTGCAGGATAAATACTTTAATTGTAGATACCTGGGATTTTTAAGGGTTGAGGATTAGAGCTGGTTATCTGACATCCAACTGTGTTATTTGCTCCCCCTGCTGGTTATAATGTGCATATCTGATGTTAATGTGTCTATATGCTGCTTTCTTTTAGCACCCGGTCTGTCCGATTGGGAAAACATAAACAGAAAACAGTGAACCTCATTCAAAATCCCATTGACATTTTTAACAGTTATAATAACTAAAAGTCCGACCAGTATGACGTGTGGCTCGCTTCGAATGTTTAACATAAGGTAGTAAACAACAATCTAATATAACTGTTTATTTCAGCTTCATTTAACAAACACCATTTCCCATAAGCCCCAGGATAAACACTGCTTAAGAGAAGAGGTGAGTTTTACTAAGTAATGCCATTTATCAACAGACACTGGGAGTCTGGGCCAGCCACACAGTGGGTACAGTGGCTGAGAGGGATCAACCAACTGCAAAAGCAACAACACAATGGACATGAGCGACAACAGATGTTTACAATGAAACAGGGTGGACTTATTGCCACACACGCAGAGCAGTTGACAGCACTCAGTACCAGTGAGTACCAGACCTCCATCCTCAAAGAATAAAACACAAAGACAAAGAGCAAAAGAAGTCTGCTTCTCAAGTCAAATAACAGCCACCTTCTTAATGAGGAGCACCTGCAGAGAGTGAGAAGCGAAAGCAGGGCAGCAGGAGCCAAGGGCACACACGGCACAAAATTAGCACCAGTCAAACGCTAGTAAGATATATGTATATATAAGTGGTAAATGTGCTTCACTTATAAACTAAAAGAACAACATTAATCAGTTGAGTGGCTGAAAACATTTTAACATTCACTAACCATCCACCCTATCTGTGGAGAGTTCAGTGTCTGCAATAACAGTGGGACAGTTTCACTACTGTTATTACAGATTGCTTCATAAGTTAAATAACATAACATTGGATTAACAGCATGCTGGCAGCCCCTGCTGGCTGCAGAGGGCCATTACACTAATCTGCTGGGCAGAACCTCTCATTTGTCCCTTCCAGAAGAAACACATGAATTTCTCATGTTTCCCACGTGATCACAACGATCACATAGGTTTCACACAGGATTTTACATGGGCTTCACACTTGACACCACAAATACGTTCCAATACCACGTTTACCATGTGCAAAATTACATGTATACATGGTCACATGTGAAATTCATGTGTTTTTTTAACATTAAATTGATAGATAAAAGATATGGAATGATTATGCATAACTAGTTATTGTCCATTTTTTATGGTTTAATGTTAAAAACCCAAAGTTTATTTTTCACTGTGAAATGAGACCAGACTCCTCGTTCAGTCTGTTGAAGATTAAATGTCTGTGACTATGTTTGGTATTCAAACAAAAAGCTGTCGCTGAGTCGTGTCCCGCACAATCATCCAATGTGAAAGTTCTTTCAAGAGAAACTGCGCTAGAGTTCGTTCTGAGGATGTCAAAATGAGACACTGAGAGCAGGAACATCCACCATCTGACCAGTGGCTGCTGGCATGTTTTAAACCAACTCTTTAATCAGATCTTTATTTTTTATTCTGGTTGTGTAAAAACACCAAATCTGATGAGACATGTTTTGTTTTATTGTCGTGTTTATTTCGTTTCACACAAATGACAATATTTGATTTCTTAAAAAACAATCTTTTGGTATCGTCAGTGTGTTTGTGTGTCAGATTAAAATGTTTCAACATGAAAAGTAAATAATCATGTAAAATCAAATCAACTCAAATATCCTTGCAGATATCTGCCACCTCAAACACAAACACCTAATCCCTCCTAGGACCCGCTAAGAGTGTGTGTGTGTGTGTGTGTGCGTGTGTGTGTGTGTGTGTGTGTTATATAGTCAGGGTCTTGGGGTTGACCACCCTGCCGATGAAGAGCAGCGCCCCCGATGTTTCGTCTCGGATCAAGTAGAGGAAGGGGCGGTCCACTCGGTAGGACAGGTGGTTTGGCGTTGAGGAAGCGCTGGGGTACTGGTTCCCCTCGGGCGCCGTCTCCATGACGACCTTGTGATTGACACTGCCGAGCTTGGTGGGCTGAGCAGAGATCTTCTCCAAGTCCGTGTCTGCGAGCCATTCAGAGAGACCTGCAGGGAAGGGAAGGAGGGAGGAGGGGAGGAACAGAAAAGGAACAGGAGGAAGGAGAAAGGCCACGAGAAGGATGAAGAGGAAGGAGTAAAGATGAAGAAAAAAGGTAAAGGAGGAGGAAGATGATAATAGACATCAGTGACATCACATCACTGAACAAGCGTTTTACTGAATATAATCCAGTTTGCAGATGATATTTTACTTTATTTTAAAGCTTGGTTATAGAAAATGAATCAGCAACTATTTCAATAATAATAATTTCTATCAGATATTATAGAATATTTTCTATATATTTCTATGAAATTTCATTTCCCAGGTCTTTGAACAATAGAGTTATTGTACCATAATGTGTAATGTCATATGTATTGTTGAAAATCTTGGACTCACCCAGGTCGCTGAGCAGCGGCAGCAGGTCTGTGGAGTAGCTGAGCCTCAGGGAGGGCAGAGTGAGGGACACTTTGGCGGGAAGGAGCGTCATGGAGAGGTCCTGAACGAACTCAGCGGTCAGACTCTCCTCCAGCAGCGTCATGTTGGAGGTCACGTCATCGGGCAGGAAGATGAACATGCTGACATCTTCCTGCATCTGGATCTGAGCGATCTGGAGGACAGGAAAATGTTCAGGAAGGAGCTCAGAAAGTGGGTTGAAGTACACGACTCAAGCTTTAAAAGCTGGTTCCTTCTGGGTAATGAAGTTTAAACCAGTAACTTGTTTGCACAGGACGTCACTTCACTGCATTTCTGTGGTGTTCAAACTCTCTTAATGCCTATTTTGTGTTGTTTACAATTGCTCAAATCGATCAAACTGAGAAACCAGGAGGACCTTTTATAGAGTTCAAGTATGAGTAGTAGAGTATTTTCACCACAGCCCTTTCCGACTTGGAACTGAAGCTGTTATATGGACCTCTGCTCTGTGACTTTGCTGTTAGCTTGGATCACCAAAGTCATACAAGGACTCAAACAAACCAACCGTTGAAGACTGCAAGGTAAAATTGCTGTTTATCTATGGAGTCTGGTGGCTTTGAAGAGACCCATAAAACAACTTCAGTTCCCCGTCCGAAGTCTTTCAAATCAATTGAAAAATGGCTCTTTTTCATAACATTGTCTAAGCAAACAAGCTACTGATGTTGTAGTTTAAAGGTTACGTACTGATGAAATTCAGAGTAGAAAACACTTACCGTGCAGCTCAAATCTGAGTCGGCACCCATCTTCACAGGGTAGTTATCCTGTTGCATCATGGAAATGCGGACGGGTGCCCCGCCCTCCACTTGGAAGTTCTCCATCGCTCCGCTCTGCCCGAACCGAGTCACCCACTTCCCTGTTTACGAACAAAAAACTGTTATTACTGATGATCGTGCATCCTCAGCTTGATACTGAACCTGTATTAAAACTGAGGAATTGTGGGAGAAAAGTCCAAGAAGCATCAAACTGAATTAAATCAAGACACCAGCTAGCGAGCATTTGAAATGTGACCTACCTTTAAAGTAGGCGGCGCTCACGGTGTTCACTGCAGAGCCTCCTGCATTTCGTGGGAAGGCCGTGGCCAGTAACCTCTGCACCTTCCCTCCTGTCTCCTGAGCCACCCAGTCGTTTACCTCCTTCACGTCTTTGCTTCCTCCCTGCAGAACCTTGGGACGAAGTCCATACTGCTGCTCCACCAGCGCGAAGAAGTCCTGCTTGAGACGAAGTCCTGAGAACAGAATCAGTCGGCTTCTAGTCCTGACATTTACAGATCAACATTACAATCAAGACAAAATGTTGAATTATGACGCTTCCAACTGCCCAACCATCCCCCACGTGAACTCACTTCGTGCCAGGTAGATACGTGCCGCAGTGCTCAGGCCTTTCCCGGGCGCCCTAACCGAGGCCAGCAGGTCTTTCAGGGTGTTGTGGAGCTGCGGGTCCTGCAGGGTGTGGTACCTCAGAGTCCGGAACAGCTGCCTTTGAGCACGCTCAGACCCTCCTGGGTGACATGATAAGTGAATAAGATTAAGACATATTTTCATGAGCTTAGACTACTTGAGTAATGTACGAAAGCCCTGAGAGGTGTGTAAGTAAGTTTCAACTGTTTTCTCTCCTGTTTGTATGAAACATTTTTTGAACATGGACATGTGAAACAGGTGTGCAAAGAAAGTTTTTCCAGGTGAAAAATGTTGTTTGCCAGAATAATTTTCATAACTTACTTTATTACATATCCTCTATGAAACCATTTTTTGTTTTTGTTGCTAAGATCAGTTTTGTTTGTGCGTTTGTTGTTGTAATCCTCATTTCAGCCACCAGAGGCTGAATTGCACTAGTAGCCTCTAACACATAAGGGTACATAAGGTGAGGTGTTAGCAACTTAAATAACGTGACTGTGAAGTATTTCTTTTGGCTAGAAATGTATTGTAATTGACGCTAATCTGCTGTTAGTTAGTTGTTACTGCACTTACATTGTGTTTGGAGTGGATGGAGACAGAAAGTAATTGTAAACTTTGTGTCTGTTTTTGTACTGTCTCACCTTAAACTGAGACTGAACTGAGGAAAAATAAGCACGTATGGAAAAACACACTGACCACCTGATGATGGTGTTGGGGAGCAGCAAACAAAACTGAAAGAAATTTCAACCAGTTTGGCTGACGGACCCTTACACACCATGGCAGTCTTTTAAAACCAAAGCATCAGTTTGGATTTAGTTTGTAGTGTGTTTGTGTCGTCACCCATGGAGAGCTGCGTCAGCGCCGCAGACACACTGATGGGGGCCAGGAACACGTTGGTCCCGGTTTCACGGCTCGCCAGGGCGCGGAACAGGTTGTAGCCAAAGTCCGAAGTGGCGGCGCCCATCTTAGTCGTCGGTGTGGTGAAGAGCTCCACATGTTCCTCCTCCCCGCCCGTCTCCTCGAGTCCCATCTCCGACTGGACAACAGTAAAGACAACAATCTAAAGATCTGATAGATCTGATCGAACATCCTACCTGGAAGAAAAGCTGATGTGAATTACCTGAGCCTGACAGAAGCTCAGGGCGACTCCAAACACCAGCAGGAAAGTTGTTCGCTTCATCCTGGAAGAAAAACAAACGTTTTTATACATACACTGTAAAACACAATTTCATTATCACTCATACAAAAACGCAACGTTAATGTTCGCTAGCCATTAGCTGGTTAGATCATGCAGCTGACGTTGGCTGACTCGAGTTGCCAGGAGCCACACCCGACGGTGAGAGAAAAGAGGTGAAATTATCCAAAACAGTTTAGAAAATCCATCCTTTGTTTGTGGAACTCAGAGACAATGATGATATTCAGAACCACATGATTTCAAAGCATCTTTCTAGATAATTGCACAAAAACGCCACAAAATTATACAACTGGTTCAAACTTCATCCCAGAATACAAACTGATGACGCTGTGAGGACCACAAGAAAGACCAGATCATCTAAACAGTCGGAGCATAAAGTGTTTCTCTTAAGAACAGCCTCCCTATTGTGGAGCTCCACCTCTGGAACAAACAGGAGCTAAAGTTTACATTTCCATCAGCATTTTACTGCAGCTGCACGCGCACACACACATACACAATGTCTGTTTTGTTCTTCTGCACACATCTGGACCTGGTTGTCGTGGTTTCACAAGAACAAAAGTCCTCTGAACCACAGACCACACACACACACACACACACACACACACACACACACTCACACACACACTGTGCCTGATGGGAAATCCAGAGGGTGTCGTCCAAAAAGTTGCTGTGGCTGCAGTTTCCTAACTTTCACTGACCTTTTCCTCCACAGACTCACAACCAATGTAAATTCATGAAGCAGCAGCTGTATATTCGAATATCGGTGTGCTCATTTTCTGACTTCAGTTTGTTCAGATTACACAAAATGTACTTTTTGTGTTGTGTCCTTTAATGTCAAAATGTAAAAATCAAATATAGAAACAATTTAATTAAACTATAAATCTGACTATAGCCGGACCAGGACAACTGAATTCAGGATCCACAAGGATCTCTAAAGATTCAGCGTATTTCGATAGTTTAGAGTCTGAACAGGCCTGATGGAGTCCTGCAGAGTCCTGCAGCAGACTGAAGATGAGCCGCTGACACAGCAGACGTGCTTCCTGCAGGAACTTGTCTCTGATACTCACAGGAATGTTTTCTCGTCAGCTTTCTGATTTCACATCAGAAAGTCACGACCCCAAAATTATTGCACAGAACTGCAGAGAAGAACCAAAGTCACTAATAACCTCTGTTAGCTCTGTTCTGCACAATTTAACTACCTAAACTTATATAACCATCAACAACACCTTCAAAGCTTCTACACTGATTAGAATTCATTAGTTCCGTTCATTTTAGACACAGCAGAATCTAATGATTAAAGTTTGACCCTGCTTCTGTCCCAGAACTATTATATAAACTGTTGGATGGAAGAGGTCCAGCTGTGATTGTGTTTCTTGGCACAGCGACGCAGAGCTGAGATGGAAAAGCTCAACTGCACTGCAGAAAGTTCAGAAGTCCAAATTTGTGACTGTTAACAGAATTATTAAATCAGAAAGTACGAAAGCACTTTCTGATTCTGATTCTTTCTTTAGGAATGCCAACAGACTGAATCGATGTAAGACAAAGAACTGAATCCTCTGCAGGTTCATCAAACTATTTCGGTCAAAGTGAACTGAACAGCAGCATTAACCCCGAATTGATTTCCGTTCATCGAACAAACAGAAACAATCAGAAAGAAAAAGTCAAACTCTGTGCGTTAAAGCGCAACAAAGCGCGGAGAAGCGCACTCACCTCTCCTCTGCTCCCGGACGGTCCACGTCTCTCAGACTCTCTCTCGCTGCAGATGAGTCGAGTCTTTGCCCTCTGACGCCTACTGGACCTGCGCCCGAGCGGAGCGCGTCCCCGCTGCCGCCAACAGAGCGCCGGGAGCGCGCAAGACAGACCGAAGATGGTTTGGCATCTACGGAAGCCCGTTTCCGCCAATATGAGGGTAAACAGATTCTGTAAGTTATTATAATGAGAAACTATCTCTTAAAATAATGACCGAGTCAGGATTTTATTGTCAACATTTTATTTTCAGTGGCTGAACACCAAATTAAAATCAGCATAAAACATCTGCAAAGAAAAAATGTTTTAACATCATAATGCACAACTTGTTTTGGTATGAAACTTTAAATGCATCACCAGGCCTAATAAATGTATTATAAACAGTCACTAAACACAAACCTGACAAGCAGTGTCTGAAATGGGCCCATATTCAAAGGCACTTCTGATTTTTGCCCACGTCAGTATCCTTATTTCTCGGGTTAAATGTCAAGGTCACAGCCAATCAGAGGCAGAATACGGATAGAAAAAAGTTAGCAATATTGCTCAATGCTAAGAAAACAGCACTAATATTGTCTGTGTTAAGACTGATTTAAAAAGATTTAGGGTTAGTTGAGGGACAACTGGCTCTTTTTAGGGTACTGGTCCCCCTTTTCGTCCAATTCAGGCACTGCTGAGAAGCTTGATAAAATTGATTACTACATACAAACATTAATTTTAGGATTTTAAATTATTGACTCTTTCATATAAAACTCAATACTGATCACTATAATTGCAGTGTATTTGTATTTTTGAACTACAATGCCTTTCGAGCAACACAAGACTAAGGTTTTCATCCGCTGCTGCACATCTGAATATACTTTAAAGGAAAAGTTTGACAATCTGGGAAATGATTTGCTTTCTTGCAGAGTTAGAAATGACCATCGGATACCGCTCTCATGTCTGTCTCCACTACTGCATTGGTTGCAGGCATGAGAGTGGTATCATCTAACTGCAACAAAGCCAATAGGCGTATCTCCAAACATGTGGAACTATTCCTTTGACAAGTAAGATCTGAAGCAGGTACAGAGTCGCAGGTTTTATTTCTTCCTCCCGTCACTGATCTCCAGTCCATTTACTTGCTGCTCCCTCTCACCAGCGGGGGCGCTACATAACTGAACACTGCTGCCCCCTGCTGGCTCTGTCTCGCTGCACGACCTGTTGTTGTGTTTGCTTTTCTCCGTCGCAGGCTGGTCGCTCATGGTGCTGTTGCCGTGGGGATCATCATTGAGCATGGGGTCGTTGTCTGGGGCGGGGTTCGTGACGATGCCCATGAAGAGGGGGGCCAGAGAGGCGTCATCGACAAGGGCGAAGAGGAAGGGAGAGTTGACGGAGAAGAGGGAGATTGAGCGCATGGAGGTTACAACAGTGGTTGCGGACGCCTCCACGCCTTCCTCGCTGAGTTCCACGGTGCTGGCGTGGCGGACACCGGTCACCTTCAGAGGGTGGTCAGAAATCCCAGAAAGATCAGGACCCAAGAAAAGGGAGCCGAGGCCTGGTAGAGACCGAAAAAGTGGGCAGAGTTACAGACTGAGGGGCCAGATATACTCTTAATTCATGCACTCCATTGTAGCTAAACAGACATGAAAAGTATAATTTGCACAAATGAGGAAGGAAAAATGCTGTTGAGAGCTTTATGTGTTTTATGTTAATTTGAATTTTGTGTGTTGCCATTTAGCTGTTTGTAATTGATATCACCACCACGGTATCTACGTTGTTTCTTCTAGGCATCCTTTCTCTCTTAGTAAAGCAAATACTCTCACCCATGCTGGTCAGCGCTTCCTGGAGCTCCTGGCGGTACTGTAGCTTCACCTTGGGTAAGTTGACCTGCATTGTTTTCTCCTGAGGTAGACGTCTGTAAAGGTCGGAGATGTTCAGTTTTGAAAGTACTGATGACAAGTTTCCTCTGCCCGGCAGAGGCATGACAATTAAGAAGCTGGTGTTTCCCTTGAAGGGAAAACTGGCAACCTGGAAGAGAGAGAAAGACTTTTTTTTCCCATATGAACTAACTCTCAATAAATCACTATAGGAACACATGGTGGTTAACCTCCTTAAAACGACCCTAACCCAACCACACCTTTATACCATTAACATGAAAGGGAAAAGGAAGAAAGTTAAATAATTAAGTGAAAACACTTGCTTATGTTTGGCTGTTTGGTCAAAGTTGTATAACAGGACACCTTAAACATAGATTTAAACACGAGTGGCAGCAGGGTAACCATGTCCTCCAGCTCGTTCTGGGGGATCCCAAGATTGGAACTAAAGTCAGGTGTCTTGGTCTTCATGTAGCCTTAACTCTGCTATGTTATTTGACAAGTATCGCTTGTCAATTGTCAAAACTATCAAACCAAATCTAAATCAGTCCTCAACAAAATGACTGTGAAAGACACTGCAAACTACACTATATTGAGTCATAACTCCAAGGTAAATGGCTGAAAATCCAGACTAGGACATGTCACCCTTTCAAAGACAAAGAGATCCAGAATACCCACATTCTTGTTTTTGTACTGTTAAGATAAAACCCAAACAATATCATGCGTTGGTGTGTAAAAGCCTTGTGAGCAATATTGGCTCCACTTGTCATGATGGACAGTATCAGCACCATCCCTGCATGCCAACGTCGGCGTTACCTGTGCTTCCAGTTCTGGATCATCCAGCAGGCGGAGAGGGTACTGGGCAGATTTCATCATGTTCACAGACACAGAGTTCTGGTTGTCTAGGTAAAAAATTCCCTTAGAAGTCCCTAGGGGGTCAAATCGTGTCTGCCATTCACCTGAAAAACACAGAGGGGAGCAAGAAGAATCATGGCTACAACTGTTATTGTCATTTCACAGAGTTTTGATACATAGAAATGAAATTTGTCCTCTGAATTTGACCTGTCCTATACACTAGGAGAATTAGGCATCCAGGGAGCCACTTGGGGTTCAGTGTCTTGCTCAAGGCCACTTGAAGACATGGACAAAGGTCAAACCGCGAACCCTGAAGTTAGCGGATCTGACTTGTTTTATTCACTTATTGCACTTCTTCACTATGACTATAAATCACCATACTGAGTGGTCTTTGGTGGTATGGTTCACCTTTGAAGTACACAGCGTTCATGAGCATAAGCACCACGTCATGTGGAATACTTTCCAGGAAGTTGGGGATGTGACCATTGGTGGCGTTCTCCACCCATTGGTTGACATCCTCCACAGAGACCAGAGGGATGGGCTGTGATTTGTACCTGAAGAGAGAAAAAAATTATTTTACTTTTACAGCAATCAAAACCACACAATATTATCTCCATTAAATATGACCCAGTTTCAGACAAATCAGTGATAAAGGTTTTGTACAGTAATCAGTGACCTCCGGCCCCCAGAAACACTCCAACAGAAAGCCATGCTGTTGCTAGCTAGCTTACTAATGAATTGTAGCCCTGTGTGGCTAAAAGTAGTAAATGGATTGATGGGTGGATGCCATTATAATATTCATTGGTCCATGCTTACGTGAGCATGCGTCACATTTTGTTTTACAGGAAGAAAAAATTATTAGATTTCAATATAAAATACAAAGTAGTAGATTTTTTTGAATGCTCATGTGGCCTGATTGTCATTGATAATGTTACCTGGCCAAAGAATCCTCAACAAAAGACAACTTCACTTCAAATCCTGAGAGATAGAAGAAGGGAGACAAAATGGAAAAGATGGATAAGATGAATCTTACAACAAACTACTTAAAAACTATCACCAGTTCAAAACTCCTCACCACACACCTGGTCTCAGGTACATGCGTGTCGCCACCTCTAACGATGTGTTTCTGAAATGAGGTAGAAGGCCTCCAAGTATATGATGGTAACACGGCAGACTGTGGGCATGAAGGCTCTTCAGCAGCAGCTTCTCTGTCTCGTTGCGAGCACCTTGGAGAAGAAAGTAAATCACTTAATGGAGAATATATGGAGCAACTGAAGCTCATTCAGAAAACTAACATTTTTAAAGTTGCTTGCTTGTTGCCATGCGAACAGAACACAGTGTTGTTATTTCAGCTTCCTAACAAAGCCTTTTCACTGGACACTGTGTTGAATTTAATGGACTTCAGTGCTGGAGTTCCTCCTCGTCACTCAAACTATTGTTTTGTATTTTGTATTGTGCAACGTGTAACTGAAGAACTTTACTTTATGATGAAGACGCTTGAGAATCAGTAAAAAATCCTACTGTCCTGCACACAGCTGGCTGAGTATTGATCTCTTGAATAACAGAGTGAAACTCTGACTGACCTAAGGTGAGGTGAGCGAGGGCAAAGGCCAGGCTGAGAGGTGACACAACGATGTTCGGCTGCTGTGGACCGATAGGAAGCTTTTCCAGGATCTGTAAACCCAGTCGCTCTATGGTGCCTCCTATTGCCCTGTGTTCCTTAGGGCTGAACAGCTGCCTTCCTCCGCAGCTCTGGACCTCCTCCTCTGTGTCCTCCTCTTCATCGACAGGACCGGAGACATCAGGAATTCCTGGAGTGGGCTCCTCCTGAAGAAAGGAGGACAGACAAGGTTCAGAGTGCAGTTAAAAGTCAAATAAACAGCTAATAAACAATTTCCCTTTAGTGCTTAAGAAGGTAGTTTATTAGAATGAGGTTCTTACAGTCAGTCCCAGACAGCAGAGACAAAGCAAGAAAAGAAGAAGACACAGCTTCATTTCCAAACAACCAGCCTGAAAAACACAGAGACATCGTCAGCATCACTATACATTAACACCTTTATCTAATGATGACATCGATAGCATTAATCTCTTTTGTCTGTTACGTGGCTTGCAATGAAAATTTGCCATTGGAAACCAGAAACCAAAGACTGAACACAAGACTGAATACCTACAGCAACAATAATCTGTATCTGTAACTCCATGTGATGAATAATATGTCCAAAGTTTAATCAGGATTCTAGTATTTACATTGTTTTATCGATTGTGTCCCTTGAAAATGAGATGGTGCATCTAAGAGGGCTTTTCCTCAAATTAAAATATTTTGAAAATGGTTCTTTTAAAGGAGTCAATATAAATATTAGAAATTGGCCACAAATTATTGGTCACATTTTTAAATGATAAAAGCATTTGATTGTACTAATAAATGAATTGATACAAGAAACTCATCTTGATATCTATATATATTATATATAATTCGGTCCACACTTTTATAATCTGTACAGTCGCATCTTGAACTTTTTTGATCCCAAGGGGGTTGCGAGTTAATATACGGGTGTTGGGGGTAGGATTAGCACCATAGACACTTCATGACAATCCAATTGTTGGATATTTTATTGTGAGCCAACTGACTCTGTCTCCAAGTAGTCAAAATTGATGTTTAAACGTTTTTATTAAATATTTCTTGTGTTATGAGTCACCTATACATCGGTATCTGGCTCAACAATGACAAAACAATCACTTTTTCAGGTATTCTTAATGATATTTTACAGTTTGTCATTTCCTGAAAAACGATAAAAAAGTTGTGCCTTGCTCAGCTTCCTCTCAAGCAACCTCTCAGTGATTGACAGAGTTTCCTGATAGAGTGATAGCTTTAACTACTTGCTAAAGTGGCTAACTGCTAATTTACTACTGCTAACTGTATCTGGAACAGGATTGAACACAGTCTTCAAAACCGTTAGGGAATAACCTTACAGTGCTGAGGTCATTTACAGAGTTTCCTGATGGAAAGATTGCAAAGCAAACCGCCAACTGCCGTTAGCTCGGTCAGCCGTGCAGCTAACCTAAGTGACTCCAAACCCTGCAAGAAAACCCCCTGAGTACAGTATTCCCTGTCAAAATTGGCACAGCCGGTCTCAGGGATTGTATTTGGTCCTGAGGCCGGCTCATCGACGTATAAAACAAGATGGTCACTGGAAGTTGGACACTGATGCAAGCTCATAGTGCTAGCTGCATAGCAGTGGGGGTGTAACATACACTGGCTGCAGTAAACACTAATTGTTGCCAAGATATTTTAGTGTGGGCCGGCTGACTCCTTAGAAATCCTCTGCTACTGGCAAAAGCTGCCAGAACTATCGACATGTCAATATAAATTTCATTGTAATGGTGTCTTATTAATGTATCTGTCTGGTTGGTTTAGAGTTTCAGATATGGCTGCTGTGTTTACCAGCGGACTAAAGGTTACTGTTTCTGAACCTTTTTTTGGCTGAGCTGCAATACGCTGAATACACAACACAGAATACACTGAACTGCATGAACTATATGAATCTACCAACATCGTATACGTGATCTACGTGATCTTACACACAGTCTTATTAGTCTTACTATCTATAAATGTATGGCGATGCATCTTTTCTATTCAAGTGCAACTCAAAGCACCCTCTATATACCTCAGTATATTGAGTCATAAAGGGTGTTTGTAAACTACAGATTATTATTTTAGCAGCACTGACACTGAAACGACACAGAATGGAGTGAAAACTTGTGAAGTCAAAGATGGTCCGAACTCACCTGACCTGTGTATGATGTGGAGGCAGACGAAGAGAAACCAAAGGGGTTAAAAGATGAGATGAATAAAATAAGAGTAAAGACAGATATGGTCAATCTTCTCAAGGCTGGATAGCGTAGTGGCTGGACTCAACAACCGCTGCCCCCCTGTTGGCTGGTTAATGATCAACTCTGGACTGAGTGTGACTGTATCTGTGGTCACAACAGAATGTAAAAATAAAGAGACAGGCTGTCAGACAGGTGTAAATCCCTTTGTAGAAATAACAGAGGCTGTAAATCCGTCTTGGACGACTGGAGACGATATTATTTCTAGTTGAAGGTTGGGTGACATACTCTTTACTCCAAAATACTTACTTAAAGGTCCAGTGTGTAACTTTTACCTATTGTCAGAAATGAAATATGATGTCCATAGGTATGTTTTCATTAGTTTATAATCACCTGAAAAAGAGCATTGTATTTTTGTTACCTTACAATAAACTGTTTTTATCTACAGAGGAAGCGGGTCCTCTTCTACAGAGTCTGTCATGTTGAACCGCCATGTTTCTACAGTAAATAATGTAAATAATGTTATAAAGTGTTCGGTCTAGACCTGCTCTATTTGAAAAGTGTCCTGAGATAACTTCTGTTATGAATTGGGCTATAAAAATAAAATTTAATTGAATTGAATTGAATTACAGTAGCCTAAAACAGACAAACCAAACACTGGTTCTGGAAACAACACGTTCTTACTCCCAACTGGTCAAACACTGCTGCTTAGTCAGTGGCACTCCGCTGTAGAAATCCCTCTTGCATTATTTCTGGACACACAGGTCAAGTTACCAAAAATAAACATGTAACATCTGCAACTTACGGTCAGGTAAGCAAGAATAAATATGCAACGTTCTGTCGCACTGTGGTGGTTCACATTGTGAAGGTTTAGGCACAAAAACTACTTGACTAGGATTAGGAAAAGGTAGTAAGGTACGTTACGTATCAAGTGTTGTTTACTGTTGGTTTCTCACATCTGGGTTAAAGTCCTGTGTTTGTTTGAGCCGTCCACCCACTCCACCACCTCCATATACAGAATTTCTCGCTCTTTATAGTTCGTTACCTCACTTTGATGGCGGTTGCGTCCAGAAATGACAGTATTATACTTTATACTGTACAGTATTTAATGTCTTGGGAGTAAGACGTGGTTGCCTTTCGCCCCGAAGTACACTCTCTCCTACACACTTGGAAGGCGAGCTGTATTCAGTTGGTTGCAACTTTGCCACGAGATGCCACTAAATCCTACACACTGGTCCTTTTAAGGAACACACCATCTTTAATATATCATAATTATGACAGTTTAAGATCATAGTCATGACTCAGTAAGTTTAAGATCAAGATGTTATAGGCAACCGAGAAGCTCTAAGAAGGTCTATTTTTTATGCTACATTACGATCCATTCTCACGTTGGCCATAAAAAGTAATTAAAGGTGGGGTTTCTCATTCTGGAGGAACATAGTTGATTGTAGAGTTGTTCCCAGGCCATCAAATACAGACTCTTTGGGTAAATTGGAAACACCAAAGTTGCTTAGAGTTTGTGATCGTGCTCCCAGGTTGCCAAAAGCTAAACTAAAGTGTACTTAACAACAAATCTAATCCAAACTTGAAACAAAGCTAAACGACAAAACCAAATTAGCATTAGCATCAGTTTCACAGTGGACTGAAAGAGATTGAAACTGCTTTGTGCACTGACTCGTCCTTCAGCTTTGGGCCGTCATGGCGCTCTACACATACATTCAGCAGAGGGAGTGGGCGTATATTTATCTTGGTCTAACTGCCTGGTTCCAGCTTAACGCCCCCACAATGCAGCGCTGTAACAAACAGGGTCCTTCCTTTACCTCAGTTCACCTTGATCCTCACCAGTCACTGAGACTCACTGTGAAAGTCGCTCTGAAATATGGAAAGGTCATTCCCCATATTATGAGGTTTATATCTTCCTCAGCGTAATTCAAGAATCTGTTTATTTACTGGGCTGATGTAATGAACACAATGACACACATTCAGATATTTGGTAGAGATATTTGGTCTCTTGTTACCAAGCTGCAAGCAACATCAAGAATACTTCCACTAAGCATCCAATAGGTGGTACTATAATACTATAATGACACACAGTTTGGGGGAAGTCTTTTCTTCAGTTTTCATCTGCTGGAAAGTTTTAAAACCTGAACAGTGGAGTTTGTCAAAGCAGCACATC
>JAGRRF010011533.1:727067-738686 GCA_019097615.1 Morone chrysops | reverse complement strand
CCACCTCAAACTGTGAACTCTGTTGAGTTTGTGCAGGAGGATAAAAGGTGAGCTCAGTCTGACGTCTACAGGAGATCTGATTCCTCCTCTGTGTTTACTCAGTGTGTGTGTGTGTGTGTGTGTGTGTGACAGAGAGAGAGAGAGAAAGTGTGTGTGAGAGAGAGTGTGTAACTCACATTAAGTTAATATTTATTTTGTCGACTGTGAAATGCATCACAAATGTGTTAGAGAGAGAGAGAGACAGAGACAGAGAGAGAGAAAGAGACAGAGAGAGAGAGAGAGAGAGAGAGAGAGACAGAGAGAGAAATAGGGCTGCAGACAGACTGTGAGCAGTAAAGAGAGAAGAGTCTCATCGATACAGTCGCTCTCTGACATTTCATTTACATTTATTATTTCTCATCGTCCTCTTTATCATCATCATCATCATCATCATCATCATCACCAATGTCGGTTCTTCCTCTGCGACTGAAAATGTTGCGGCAGGTCTGGAGGTTGAAGGGCATCGTCGTCCTCGTCTGCACCCCGTTCATCCTGCTGCCGCTCGCCATCAGCACCACGGTGAGACCATAGACCAGTTCACAGACCAGTTCACAGACCAGATCACAGACCAGTTCACAGACCAGTATAATGAACATTAACCAGTTTATAGAAAACAATAGACTGGTGACCAGTTTAATATAACACTGACCAGTTCAACCAGTTTAAATAGCGACTTTACTAAATAACAGCTAGTTCTGGTGGCCATTTGAAAGAGCCGTAACCAGTCTAAATAGCCAGTTTATTGAACACTGCAACAACTGAACCAGTTCATTAATAACCAACCAGTAACACTGACCAGTAGTGGAGGAGGCACTCAGATCTGAATATACTTTAATATACTGATGTTAGATGACTGTATTATAATTATTGATTCATATAGCACTGCATTGGACCAGCTGACCAGTTACATTAACCAGTTTAACTAACATTTAAACTGACTGGTTGTAGTTTGGAGGCTAATAATAATAATAATAATAATAATAATAATAATAATAATTATGTTCATCTTTAAGTTTTATTGTGTTTTGTCTCTTCTTTGAAAACTGAATTACACTGTAACCCTGGCAACCAGCTTCAAGGTGCATTACTGCAGCCTCTTTTACTATAATATATTATATTATATTATATTATATCAAAATATATTATAATTAATTATACAGTATTAACATTTTTCATGATCATATTATCATCCTTTATAAATATTATGATTATGATCAATATCAGTGCATTGTGACACCCTTGGTTCAGAGCTTCTCTCCTCCAGTTGTTGTTCGGTCTTTGTTCAGGTTGCATTCACAGCTTTCTGTCACTGATTAACAAACAAAGTCCAAACTCAGTTCACTGTCATAAGTTACTTAGAATCACTGAGCCCAGAGTCCAGAGACACGTTAACCTGCTGCAGGGACAGTTCTCACCTCCTCACACAGTAAACACAGTCTCATTTAAATACAGTACTCATTTAAATACAGTACTCACATCTGTTATATTTCTGTACACTAAAGTATTGGCATCAAAATATACTTAAAGTACCAAAAGTATGAAGAATAACACAGATTATATTATTATAATTATTAATGTGTTCATTTTTTTTAACAATTTAATAATACAGGATCAATTGTTTGTTTATTTATATGTTTTTGAAATGATTGTAATGAAAAATGACTTCAGCCATTGATTTCCTGTCAAACGGATTAATGGTTGATGGTTTCAGCTGTTGGTCGTTTCATTTCTAACAAAACATCCAATTTTATAAACCTTCATATGTTTGTGAGTAAGAAGTATTAGTAGTAAAAGTACTTAGTTACATCCCCCCTAAAGGTATTAAAGAACATTAGAGGACGTTCTCTGCTCCAGTTTCTGTTACATTCTTTTAATTAAATCAGCACCACTCAGACTTTTGTAGTTTTGTGCATCACTCCTGTTGGTTATGAGAACTTGCTCTGTCCATGGTCACATCTGGATCCTGGAGTCCAGCAGGTGCAGGTCGGCTTAGAGTTCACAGCATGAGTCTGTATCCACATTTCTCCCACTTTTCTCCCACGTCCTTTGTTTTTGTAGTTTTATATTACATAACGAGGCTGTTTGAATGAGACAGTGAGTCTTTGTCTTTTCCTACACCATGGAGGAATTTATAATGTTTATACTTTTATCTCCTTTATTCATATTAACATTAAAGTTTGTCTGTAAATCAGCATCTTTAAGGGTTAAAACTGTACTTTAATAATTAAAATAAATTTACCTTGAAACCTTGAAGTTTTCCCCTATTTTATAGACCGAACAATGAATAAATGATGAAACTAAAATGTAGTGTTATTGTAAGTAGTGGAACATACAAGTTAATTTACTCAAGTACTGAAAAAACTTAAAGGACCAGTTTGTGTGATTTGGTGGCTGATTTAAGACAGTAGTTTAAGACCTTTCTCTCATTAATAGAATTGCTTGACTAGCGACAGGAGCTCTTTTAACCACGTCATCTCATCGTGTCCTCTTCTTCTGCGGCGGTTTAATGGCAGCGACTGGAGGATTATCTCCATCAACCAATCAGCTCATATTCACAAAGCGATGGAAACATTCAGTTAGGTTTTTCTATTTTGTGGTACAAGATACGTGATTAACATTAAGACAGGAAGACATATGAGACATGACCATAGCAACTGGGGTAACAACAACAAAAACAAACAAAGACATATCCTAAAACTGCCATTATTCCCTTAAAAAAATAGAAACTCGATCGTATAGTTTCCACACTGCCTAAGAATTCAGATATTTGTGTGTGTGTGTGTGTGTGTGCAGGAGGCGGCCTGTGCTTACGTCATAGCCCTCATGGCGGTGTACTGGTGCACTGAGGTTTTGCCGCTGGCGGTGACGGCACTGCTGCCGACCATCCTGTTCCCCGTCCTCGGCATCATGGAGTCCAAAGACGTAAGACTGGACGCACACACACTCGCTGTACTACAACTACTGCAGTATGAGGCAGTAGACACTGTAAACATGCTAGACAGCATCAACAAGTATTAGATTAGGTACATAAGTTCACACTGCTCAACTTGTTCTTAAACATTAAAAAGAAAACATAAGTGTTGACATTATGTGTCTAACCTCTGCAGATTGTTTCTGTTGTTGTTCAGGTGTGTATGGAGTACCTGAAGGACACCAACATGCTGTTTGTGGGTGGTCTGATGGTGGCCGTGGCCGTGGAACACTGGAACCTCCACAAACGCATCGCGCTCAGAGTGCTGCTGCTGGTTGGGGTCCGACCAGCCATGTGAGTTTCAGTGTTATCAACATGAACTTTTAAAGTGAATTTATTGTCGATCTATATTTATAATGTGGGAATCAATTTTCTTGGCTCTAGTGAATAGCATATATTTTGTTTTATCAGCATTTAACATAAGTTTGAGATCAGGTTGTAGGTTGTCAATAGCCAATTGTTTGGAGCAAGCCCAACAGTATATAAAAGTATCATCTGCATACAAATGGACATTACAGGTATTCAAAGCCACAATAATATGGCCAGACCTAAAATCAAACCTGTGAAATGTGAAAAATTACAGAATAGACTAAATGTAACAAAACTGAAACACATCATGAGGCTCCTCATGCACCCAGAAAACTACACTGTTGAGTGGATGACTACGATCAAGGAGCTCTGGTTCTGTGTTGATTCTGGTAGCCCCCTGTGGACAAAAGTGATTTCACCTAATTTCATTGATTCAAGGGGAAGCCAACCCAGTGGCATTCAGATTCTATATAGAAATAGTCAATTTTCTGTTTATGTTTGTTTAGGTTTAAAGGCAGCAGCATTAAATGAACTGTTAGAACCAGTAAAAAAAAACGTGTAGTAGGTAAGGTAAGTAAGTTCTACTTGAGTAATAGTACTAAATCATCATTAAAAGGTACTTAAGTAAGTGCTAATTTTGCATAAAAAGGCCCCTGACTGACTTCTCATTATATATTATCAGTGTTAATGATTGTTAATACTGATCCATCAATGTGTAATTACAATGTAATTAAATGTAATTGTACAATGTACATTTGTCTGTTGAGATGGTGACGCATCTGGAGTGTGCAGTGCATTGGGGCCATTGTTTAAACAATGTTATCATTCATCTGTACTAAATTATTTTAGTGTTTCCCCAGACTTCACTCAAAGTAATTCAAAGTTCACTGGTTCCTCTGGTCCCATTTCTAGTTCTGTGGTTTCATTTTCTGATGAGGATTCTTGTAGCATCATCACATTTTCGATGATTTCCTCTTTATTTGTCTCCCAGGTTGATGCTGGGGTTCATGGGAGTGACAGCCTTCCTGTCCATGTGGATCAGCAACACGGCCACCACCGCCATGATGGTCCCCATCGTCCAGGCCATTCTGGACCAGCTCAATGGCAACGTAGACCCTGAACCCTCCTCCAGCGGCCAGAGAAAGAGTGTTGTTCTACACCAGGAACATGAAGAGAAAAGCAGCAGTATCCTGCAAACTCCTCCATCAAACGTCCTTGAGGATGGTACGAACGATGTTCTGTGCTGTCTGCTGGACCCACATGGGTTAGATATCTTGCTTTAGAAAAAACAGCCCAGTATCCCAAGGAATTACATCCACATTGGATTCATCTGTAGAGCATAATTTATTCTGTTGGGTTTATTCTCCCCATCAGAAAGTAGTGTGTCCCTTACAAAAACAGGATTAGTTACGCAGGAGATTAATGTTCACCTTCTGATAAACCTTAACCATTCTGCATTTAGAAATGGATATAAAACATCCAGGCTTTAACAAAATCAACTAATATCGATGCCCTTGTCCAGTGAAAGGGTTGAGAAAAACAGGCAGGTTGACTCTAATATAATACAGATCTGTATACATTTCCATAAACTTGAATTCCATGGGATCTTTACGGATACAAGCCCTTTTTGTCCAGCATGCTCAAACTGTAGGCTGCTATTCATACGTCATCCCTTGATATCATGTTAATTCTGTAAATCATTAAGTAACTTAAAAAGGGTTCGAATCTGACCTGCAGCCCCTCGCTCCCCCCCCCCTTCCTGTCTTTATTCAGCTGTCACTATCATAAAAAAGGCAATAAAAATGGACATTTTTCTGTAGTCATTGAACTTCTGAACGTTTTCTCCCAGGTCAAAATGGGGTAACCTTTACACAATTCAACTCGGAGAAAATCAGCAACCTAAAAGACAACATGTCCCCTGAGCAGGAAGTGTTGTCAGAGAGTCAAATGGACAGACAGGAGGTTGTTAAACCTACACCACAGGACAAACATCCATCAGACTGCACCAACAGTGGGCCAGGTGAGTCCACAGAGGAGATTCAAAGTGGGAACGGATGTGTATAAAAACTGACGCATGATTAAGAAAATCATAATTTAAAATGTGCAAATCAGTCCTGAAAATGACTCTAAAACTGTTTGTGGTAGTGGTCGTGTCCGTGGAGAACCCCTGCTGCCAGATGGAGTTGGAGGAGCTGAGCGACGAGCAGGAGGAAAGGAGAAAGATGAGTAAAGGACTCCTGCTGTGTGTATGCTACGCTGCTAGCATTGGAGGCATTGCTACTCTGACCGGAACCGGACCCAACCTGGTCCTGATCGGACAGATGAGCCAGTGAGTGCTAATATATCAGTAGAAATGTTTTCGTAGCAGAAGTAGTGAAAACTGTGTATTGTACCAAAATACTTCCGAACGATACTACGATAACAATTGTATTGACTGCTTAAAACTGTTTGTACTACTTGGTAGAACCAAAGCATGACAGTCATTAAATATTTGGTGAAATTTGTAATCTTTGCTTTGATCAGAAAAATACTTGATTCAAAACTAAATTGGGGGGGCTTTTGACTGTATTTTTTTGTTTGAATACTTGTGCTGAGACAGCAGACAGAATTCTTTTTCTGTTGCACCGGTAGTGATTTGGACCTTTATTTAAGAATCTCACGTCTTATTGTGAAGTTAAAATCTATCGTCTCTTGTGACTTCCTGTATGGCTCTTCACGTAGACTCTTCCCTCTGAACGGTGACGTGATCAACTTTGCATCCTGGTTTGCGTTCGCTTTTCCCACCATGGTGCTGATGCTGACTCTGGGCTGGTTCTGGCTGCAATTCCTCTACATCGGCTGCAAGTGAGTCGCTTCACCAAAAACACACAAACAAATCCTTCCTGTATGTGTGTCTCAGATATTACTGATACAGTGGTTAATGTTCAAAAACATTCAACTTGTACTTTAATTTGCAGATCATTAAATGTATGTTTTCATTCTTCGCAGCCTGCGGAAGACGTGGGGTTGTGGGGCGGTCCAGTCGGAGAAGGAGCGAGCGGCGTACGAAGTGATCAGGGAAGAACATCAGCGCTTGGGGCCGATGAGTTATGCAGAGATCAGTGTCCTGGCACTCTTCGTCCTCATGGTGATGCTGTGGTTCACGCGAGACCCACGCTTTGTGGACGGCTGGGCAACCCACGTCTTCAACGCCAAGGCTGAGTGAGTACCAAAAACATAGTCTACGAGTATATGTTGTTATGTTATTTATGGTGTGAGATACAACAAATATCAATGCAGTAGTGATTTGAATTTCTCCTACAGGGGATCAATAAAGGTACATCTTATCTTATCTGATACATTTGTCAGAAAAGCCCTGGCTGTACAAAGGCAGTGGTGGAACAATATACAAAGATTCAGAAGAATATAAGCTAACACGAATTATTGCAAAACTTCTAAAATATATTGTGATATTGTGATTTTAGCAGGCACATTAGTTTTCTTGCTAGTGATTGACTCACTGCTGGAGCCAGCCTCAAGTGGCCGTTAGAGGAACTGAAGCTTTTGTTACTTCAGTGTTGGCTTTATTTGCAGCCACAAAGGTTTCCACTTGGTTGTGACTCTGTTTAAAAAACAAACTTAATAATAGAAAGAAACATCAATTTCTAGGTACCGTATATATGTTGAGCAAAGACATTTCTTATTTCTGTCTTTGTTTGGATCAGGAAACAGAGGACCAACTTAATAAAGAGGTTAAAATGTGTTTTTTGTTGCAGTAGACAATCATTTTTCAGTTAGCTGGTGACAAGAGACATTACATTCAGAAAATACATTCAGGACAGCAGGAGGTTTTGTTAAAAAGATGGTTGCAGTGACTCAAATGAGAGGAACTCTCAGTAAGTGGAGGTAAAATTGGATATGGAGAATCTGGCAGTGATAATCAGACTGACAAAACAAAAACACTTTTCATTCAGATTTTAACTTGTCTGTTTTCCACTGATGGGACCTGTGAACATTTCTGTGTATTTGTATCTACATAATCTGTAGTTTAGTTTCTGAGTGAATGATCCTTTATACTGCTCTCTGGAATTCTTTTTTAACAGAAACACTGCCTTGAATAAATTTGTCACATTTCTATGTGTTCATGCATTAATGTAAAGTGGAAAAAAGATTCAGTTCTGGGGTCTGAATGAACCCAAACTGCTGTTTAACGCAGACCTTGGCTCGGGGCAAAAATCTCTGAACACACAGGAACCAGAAGTGAAGAACAAACAAAGAGGAAACGTGTCCTGAGTACAAGCTGTAAACTTTGGTGTCAAGTCAACAGAGGGTCTGCGCAAGGCTTCTGTTATTCTGATTATTTTAAAGGGAACAGAACGGGCCACAAGTTCAGAGTCTGAACCTTTACATTTTGACCAAAACACGAGTTTTGAGTTCTCAGTGTTAATAATAGATATTAATAATAGATGTTAATATAGAGGTCATGGACGGGAGAGGCCTTCCCTGAAAGTTTGTGTCAAGTGGTGTGCAGACTTGCAAATATTCATTCTGTCACCAGGGTTTCAGACCGGGGAAAAGACAGAATCACTTGAGAGTCATTGCATAAAAGTCATGCGAATGAATAACAGAGTCAGTTCAATTCAATTCAATTCAATTTTATTTGTATAGCGCCAATTCATAACAGAAGTTATCTCAGGGCACTTTTCAGATAGAGCAGGTCTAGACCGAACTCTCCTTCGACATTTACAGAGACCCAACAGTACCACCATGAGCAAGCACTTGGCAACGGGGGCAAGGAAAAACCTCGGACAGACACCCAACAGGGATCAGGTGAGCCCTGAACCATCTCTTAGTTATGCTGCTCGACATTTACAGAGACCCAACAGTACCACCATGAGCAAGCACTTGGCAACGGGGGCAAGGAAAAACAAGGCAGAAACCTCGGACAGACCCTTTGGCTCTAGGTGGGTGGTCGTCTGCCTCGACCAGTTGGGGTGAGAGAAAGAGAGAGAGAGAGAGAGAGAAAGAGAGAGTGAGAGTGAGAGAGAGTCAAGAGACTTGAGAGAGGGTAGAGAGGAGGGGACCCAGAGCAGAATCCAGTGGGACTCCAGTAGTGACCCAGATGACTTAGTTTTGTACAGCTGGACATATGTTCTGAGGTCAGTTCCAAACAGTTTGTTTGTGGCTTCACAGGAAGGAAGTTTATAATGACGTCATCAGTGTTTTGTACCTGACCTCACAGTCCTTGTCTCACCTGGATCTGCCTCCTCACCTATCACCTGCTTTCTTATCCACTCATTCATTAACTGCCAGCTGACCTCACCTCACAAGACCAGCAGAGGACATCATCCATTGATCTGTCTGTCCTGTCCTCCAATTCTTAGAAGAGAGAAAAAGAAATCATTTATTTTATTTTCCTGATTCACCTCCACTCATGAACTTCATGTTTTCACTTCAGTTCTGAGGCTCTTTTGGTTAGATGTTATAAGCCAGCAGAATTGCTTAAAATCCACTAATGAATAAGCCTGTGAGAGACCAAACTTACGTATAGTACAAAAACTAGATACTTTCCATCACTTGGCCCCCAGTTTTTTTCAAGTAAGTCTCATTCAGTCTCTTCAACGGTCTGTAGTAGTCATAAAAAAAAGGTTAACATTGAGTATGATGAGTTAATTCTCCTTATCCTAAGAATAAAAGGTTAAAGGCAGCAGAACACAGATGTATGATCTCCTGGCCTGGTTTTGTTTTGTTTTTTTGGAGGGGTGGGGGGGTCACCTTGGACCTGCAGTTTGTGCAAACGGATGATTTCAACATGTTTCCTAATTACACAGGATGATAGCTCAGACGTGCAGCTGATAACTGGCCCAAATCACTTCATCTGATGTCACTTACTGACGAAAACAAATGATTCAAACCTTTTTTTGTGTCTGTGGTAGTGAATAATTGGCTGAATGTTTACACAGCTTTATCCTGAGTTATAGCTCATTGTTTGTCTGTTCTAGCATCTTTTTCAGAATAAAAGCATATAAACCCAATGTACACTACCAGTTGAAAATTTAGCAGCTAAGGAGGCAGATATTTCCCTCAGACGTTGGTAGAGCAACCTGTCTCCTCGTTTCAGTTCACGTCCAGACTCCTGCAATAAAAGCACTTTGGTTAAGGTTAGGGAAATAACTTATTCTGTTAAAGCTCCAGTGTGTAACACTGATGATGTATGTATTTCATTAGTGTAGTATAATGATCTGAAAGTAAGAATCGTTGTGTTGCGTTTCGAGACACCAGGTCCTCTTCTATGGAGTCTGACATGTTGAACCGCCATGTTTCTACAGAATGGCAAACCAAATGTTGGATCTAGATCATCTCATTCCCAGGTCATCAAATACAGATTGCAGCATGTAGTTAGTTGCAATCGGCAATTTTACCACTAATTCCTACAAACTGGTCCTTCACATGTCAATCATGTGTCTCAACTCACTGCTGACTTCTGAATGCTGAAGTCTATGAGAGGATAGTATTGTGAGATTGCCTATTTAAAGTAAACCTATTGTCCTTGTCCTTCTGTCATGTATATATTGTTATAACTTAACTCTTTTTAATTTTATGTTTGCTCCAGATCAGCTGTGAAGGCTTCATTTGGACTGATAATTATAATTATATTATATTATAATATAAACTAATAAATAAATTCTATAAGACCTAAGTCTACAAGATGTTAAGATGAAACAGTTAAACTATCACACATGATATCAGATTCTTTGTGAAAATTCACTCTTGAACTGAGCTGAAAACTTCTCTTTGAATGAAACGTCCTCAAAAGGTTAAAAAACACAGAAAAAGCAGAGGCTGGATTTGGAAATACTCCAGTACTTTTGGTCATAGGACAAATACAAACACTTTGTGGTGAAATCCCCATTCATGAACTGGTGTTGCACCATGTTAGGATTCAGTAATGGCTGATCACTTACAGGAAGGATTTCACTAACCAACATTTTAAAGACCTGGTATTAATTACTAATTTTGAACTTTACATACTTTATAAAGCACCTTTCTATGGGCTGATATTTGTGTCAGTAGAAACTGAATTTGAATTATTTAGATCTGAATCTGAATTGCATAATTTGAATTTGTATTTTTTAACTGAATCTGAATAACATGATTTGAATTAGAATTTTTAGTTTGAAACTGAATTTCAGCCTCACTAAAAATTAAACTTTTTTGTGTACTTTCAAATTCAGATCTCTAAATTCAAATTCAAATCGCTCAATACAAATTCAGATCTCTAAATTCAAATTCAAATCTCTAAATTCAAATTCAGATCGCTCATCGCTCTCTCGTCGTATTCTCAACTCAATTTTAAACTCACAGAATACAACTTTTAAGGTCACAGACGGGTCAAACCTTAAGGAAGAAGCAATCGAGTGCAGAGTAAGCCTGCATTTTTTTCAGCAGCCAGCAGAGGGCGACTTCACTGGATAAAGAAGCCCAGTTCCATCAGAAATAATGGCAAAATAAGTTTCTGACTGTTACCTCATTAAACATTTTTAAACAGTTTCAAGTCCTTTTCAACACAGCATGATGTTCATTTAAAGGTGTAACTTCTGATCCTAGGTAGAGGAAAATAGACGATGAAGCAGTTTATGCTTTTGCCTGTCAATCAAGCTACAGTGACTCTATCTACTGCACTGTACATTTGAGCCCCGACATAGGGCAAAAACAGCGTCCTGATTGCAGCAGGGTTAGCTCAAACAGTGGCATCTTTCACCGTTTATATGGTATTTCAGGTGGCAGTCTAGGATACCGATCCACCTGCCGCTGTACGGGTTCGGTTCACCGTAAGATGCTATGTCACATTTAACCGATTATGGGGTATAACGGTGGCAAACAAGGGCTGTGTCCGAAACCACCCACTACTGATATAGGCCTACTAACAAACCATATCCAACCAAAGCAGTGTACTGTAGAGAAAAGATCCGACTGTAACTGCAGCTGTTTGTAGCATCTGCTAGAGATACCGACATTTCTAAATGTTGACACTGCAATATCAGACTTGGTAGCATTTTCATGACCCTATTTGTGCATGTTTTTCAAGGATTCTTTGATTATTACAATATTTGATTTATATTACAGTCTGTTATGTTGCAGTGCTGAGGAAAGAAATCCGTGTATCATTCCTTCTTTTCATATTCAGTTGACATTACAACGGAAAATGTTATTTCCTTATTGTGTATGAATCTGACACCAAAAAACAAATAACGGTTCTTTTGTACTTTCGATTTATTGCTCAGATCAAAAATAGGAAATGAAATAACGGCCACGGATCG
>JAGRRF010011533.1:604589-615788 GCA_019097615.1 Morone chrysops | reverse complement strand
CACAGAGCAGGAAGAGAACCGGAAATGAGTCAGTACGCTTACCGTAACACGTCAACGTCAAAATGAATGACACATGAATCATAATCATAATATTAATATTAATACTAATAATAATACAACTACTACTACTAATAATAAAATAATAATAATAATAATAATAATGATAGTCATAATAATCTTATAAAATTCAGAAGCATGAATAAGTACAAATAAAAACAATCTCCGTTCAAGTCCGTTCATTTGAATTTATTTTTACATTCTGATAATAAAACTTTTAAAAACACAAACAATGAAAAATCACACTTCTGATCAATCAGATTAATTGATTAAGAAGATTAAAATCACGTATTGTTTGTTAAAATGAAACTGATCCAGAGTCTGTTATAAAGATGATGCACTTTAAACTCTCTGAGGACTTTTAATCTGAAAGGTCAGTTAGGGGAAATCAGCGAGTTATATAATCGTAACATATGTCGCGGTTCGTTACGATCTTTCACATATCGTAAACTAATCACATGACAGAGGGCAGACTCTGAATCTGTTCATTAACACGAACGATCAGGACAGCTGGTAGATGTTCTTCATCATCGGCTCCTGCTCATCTTCATCAACGTCCTCATGGAGATCTGACATGATCAAAAGGAGGCGGAGTCAGAATCATACAGGTAACAGTCATATGATCATAAACTATAATCAGTGGAGGAGGAGGAGGCAGTAGAGGAGGAGGTGATAGAGGAAGAGGAGGAGGTACAGGAGAAGGAAGAGGAGGTAGATGTAGAGGAGGAAGAGGTAGAGGAGGAGGAGGAGGTAGAGGAGGAGGTAGAGGAGGCGAAGGAGGTAGTGGAGGAGGAGGAGGAGGTAGTGGAGGAGGAGGAGGAGGTAGGGGAGGAGGCAGAGGAGGAGGAGGAGGTAGTGGAGGAGGAGGTAGTGGAGGAGGAGGCGGAGTCAGAATCATACAGGTAATAGTCATATGATCATAAACTATAATCGGTGGAGGAGGAGGAGGTAGAGGAGGAGGAGGAGGTGGTAGATGAAGAGGAGGTAGAGGAGGAGGTAGAAGTAGAGAAGGAGGTAGAGGTAGAAGAGGAAGAGGAGGTAAAGGTAGATGAAGAAGAGGAGGAAGAGGAGGAGGTGGAAGAGGAGGAGGAGGTAGAGGAGGAGGTAGAGGTAGATGAGGAAGAGGAGGTAAAGGTAGATGAAGAAGAGTAGGAAGAGGAGGAGGTGGAGGAGGAGGAGGAGGCAGAGGTAGAGGAGGAGATAGAGGAGGAGGAGGAAAGAAAAGAGGAGGTAGAGGTAGATGAGGAGGAGGAGGAGGTAGGGGAGGAGGAGGAGGAGGAGGTAGAGGAGGAGGTGGAGGAGGAGGAGGTAGGGGAGGAGGAAGAAAAAGAGGTAGAGGAGGTGGAGGAGGAGGAGGTAGAGGAGGAGACGGATTCAGAATCATACAGTCATATGTTCATAAACTGTAATTGGTGGAGGAGGAGGAGGTAGAGGAGGTGGTAGAGGAAGAGGAGGAGGTAGAGGAAAAGGAGGAGGAGGTAGAGGAGGAGGTAGAGGTAGATGAGGAAGAGGAGGTAAAGGTAGATGAGGAAGAGGAGGAAGATGAGGAGGTGGAGGTAGAGGAGGAGAAGGAGGAAGACGAGGAGGTAGAGGTAGAGGTAGAGGTAGATGAGGAGGAGGAAGAGGAGGTAGGGGAGGAGTAGGAAAAAGAGGTAGAGGAGGAGGAGTTACATCCACAGACTGAGGAGACACTTTACGTCAGTCACTGTTTGTAACCACAGAAGAAGAAGGAAGGATAATATGCCACCTTACCTCTCTCTCTTCCTCCTGCTCCTCCTCCTCTCTTCAGTGTGTCTCTTACTCTGGCCTCTTGCTCCTCCTCCTCCTCTTCCTCTTCTTGCTCCTCCTCTTCCTCTCTGCACTCAGTGATGTTCCTGTACTGCTGAGAGCTATTCTATTCAATTAAATTCAATTTTATTTGTATAGCGCCATTTCATAACAGAAGTTATCTCAGGACACTTTTCAAATAGAGCAGGTCTAGACCGAACTCCTTATAAAATTTACAGAGATATCTCAGTACACTTTTCAAATAGAGCAGGTCTAGACCGAACTCCTTATTTCATAACAGAAGTTATCTCAGGACACTTTTCAAATAGAGCAGGTCTAGACCGAACTCCTTATAAAATTTACAGAGATATCTCAGTGCACTTTTCAAATAGAGCAGGTCTAGACCGAACTCCTTATAACATTTACAGAGACCCAACAGTACCACCACGAGCAAGCGCAGGTCTAGACCGAACTCCTTTTAACATTTACAGAGACCCAACAGTACCACCATGAGCAGGCACTTGGCAACGCGAACTCATTATAAACATTTACAGGAGACCCAACAGTACCACCATGAGCAAGACCTTGGCAACGGGGGCAAGGAAACACTGCCTTTTAACAGGCAGAAACCTCGGAAAAGACAAGAAGCCTGTCAGACAGAGCTGAGGGCACAGATCACCTTACAGGTGTGTGTCGACGCTCACCTGCTCGCTGTGATGTGGTGACGTGTCATTGGTGGAGGGGAGGAGCCTGTTAATGAGCTGACCAATCATTTTAAAGGTGGGTCTGTCTGTGGGCTCCAAACTCCAGCAGAGCGTCATCAGCTGATACCTGAGAGGACAGGTGACGTTAGATTCAAAATAACTTTATAAACAAAACAAACGCCCGTCTGCATCCTCACATTTCTGCCGGAGCGAAGTCTGGCTGATTCATGTGGCGGCCATCTTTGATCATCTTGTAGAAGTTGGTATCCACGGCAACGTTTGGATAGGGACTCTTACCTATGCAGGTGAACAAACACAGTCAGAGGTTAGAGAGAACATCCAATCCAAATGCTTCTGGATGGAGTCATCTCCATAACAATGACCCCGATTTCTGTTGACAACCAAGATCACTAATCAATATCAGAACTGTAATGTGATTGGATGAGGTGTTGCCATGGTTACCCAGAGAGAAGATCTCCCACAGTAAGACTCCGTAGGACCAGACGTCGCTCTGGACGGTGTACACGCACTGGAAGATACTCTCTGGAGCCATCCACTTCACAGGAAGACGAGCCTGTCAAAATAAAACACAGAGCCCATCAAAATAAAACACAGAGCGTCAAAATAAAACACAGAATGTCAAAATAAAACACTGAGACCGTCAAAATAAAACACAGAGCGTCAAAATAAAACACAGAGCGTCAAAATAAAACACAGAATGTCAAAATAAAACACAGAGTCAAAAATAAAACATAGACCGTCAAAATAAAACACAGAGCTTGTCAGAATAAAACAAAGAGCGTCAAAATAAAACACAGAATGTCAAATAAAAGACACAAAGTGAGTGTAAATACAAACATTTCCCTGAACGATGTAGCTGTCGTCGTTACGGATGTCTCGGGCCAAACCGAAGTCACAGATCTTTGCAACACGATGATCAGTCAGCAGGACATTCCTCGCTGCTACGTCTCGGTGGATACACTGAGAGATCGACAGGTGGACAGACAGGTGGACAGGTGAGGAGATTCTGCATTGTACGCACATACTAAGGGACCTCACAGTTACAGAAAGACAAACGTGTGTTCTTACATTCCTGGAGGACAGGAAGTCCAGACCCTGAGCCACCTGGAGGGAAAACCTCATGAGGTCACCAACAGACAAACTGTCTGTCTGCACACCTGAGAGACAGAAAGGTAGACAGGTCTGACCTCAGAGACAAAGCTAGGTGACTAGGTGTGTACAGGTGAGTTCAGGTGTGTGCAGGTGAGTTCAGATGTGTACAGGTGTGTACAGGTGAGTTCAAGTGTGTACAGATGAGTTCAGGTGTGTACAGGTGAGTTCAAGTGTGTACAGGTGAGTTGAGGTGTGTACAGGTGAGTTTGGATGTGTACAGGTGAGTTCAAGTGTGTACAGGTGTGTACAGGTGAGTTCAGATGTGTACAGGTCAGTTCAAGTGTGTGCAGGTGAGTTTGGATGTGTACAGGTCAGTTCAAGTGTGTACAGGTGTGTACAGGTGAGTTCAGGTGTGTACAGGTAAGTTCACGTGTGTACAGGTGTGTAAAGGTGTGTAAAGGTGAGTTCAGTTGAGTTCAGGTGTGTACAGGTTAGTTCAAGTGTGTACAGGTGAGTTCAGGTGTTTACCCAGGTGTGTTTGTCCTGGACTCAGAACTGGATGCATCTCCTGATACTCTGAGCAGCAAGAGATCCCACTGTCACTGAAACACACACACAGTGATGGTGATGGTGGGTTGATTACCTGGTAAATATCAGATAATTACTAGCAGATGTTGATGTTTTTATTGATTAATCGTCTGTGAAGAGAGAAAAGTTCAGACCTCCTGATTCTGGCGTGCTGGCCGGCCACGTTCTTATAGAAAGCCTCTCCTGTCACTTCATCCACACTCAAAATGGATGCCATGAAGTCCTGAGCGTGAGCCCGCAAGAAGTTGAGCAGGTCGCCATGGCTACAGTACTCTGTGATCATCAACATGGGGCCTGAGGGGAGAGAGGTCAAAGGTTAGAGTTCAGTCTGACTTGCTGTCTGAGGCTCACTGGTTCCAGTGTTTACATATCCTGGGTAAGTATGTAAACTTATGAGCATAACTGTATATTCAGCGGCAGATTAATCCACATTAAGTACGTTCTCATTAGTTTTATAATTAATTAAACCGTCATCACCTCCTTGAGTGCATGCGCCCAGCAGGTTGACGATGTTGTCATGGTAACCAAGATGGCTGAGGATCTTCAGCTCTGTCATCAGAGCTTCCCGTTCCTCAGAGTGAGCACTTGCTGCTCGTTAACAACATGACAGATAATAACATAAATCACAACAACAACAACAACAACACTGTGTAAACGTAACAATGATGATGATGATGAAGATTTGTGGACTGACGTTTGAGCATCTTGACAGCAACCCGTGTGATGTCATTGTCGGTTCTCAGACCGTACGCCGTCGCCTCAACAACCTTCCCGAATGCCCCCGAACCCAAAACAGCACCTGATAGACAGACAGACAGACAGACAGACAGACATATTAAATATGTCCATTTGGACCTGATTATTCCTATTTTTGAAAACAGAGACAATCTGAGTAATCTGAGAAGCGTCTGTGTGAAACTGCTTTCACATCCAAACAACAGATCACACAATGGTTACTGTGAAATGGGATTGGAGGGTTTTAAATGGAAATACTGAGTCACTGAGTACCTTCCCAAAATCCAGGCTGCAGAATATCATATAAGAGACGGAACAAGACAAAACAAAACAACCACTAAAGAAACCCACAGAGTACTTTTATTGAGTGAACAATCAGTCCTTTTACTGAGTGAACAATCAGTACGTTTACTGGACTCCTCTTTATGAATCTGCGTGTAAAATATCAAAATGTTCCAAGTTGTCTTTAAATGTCTCGTATATTTTCCTGTTGTATAAAATTTGACCCAGAGAAACACTAAATAAATATAATGTCAGTATTGACTGAAACACTGTCTCGTACCGAGGCGGAGTTTGTCTCGAGGAAACTCCCACTTGTAGTTGTACGGCAGCTGGGTGGGGTCAATGAAGGTGTAGTTGTTTCCGTCGGTGCTCTCAATGATCTTCCAGCGAATCTCATATCTGGGTTTCTAACAGAGGAAGGAACAGAACTACAGGTTAAGGATGAGATAAAGTCATTATTATTATTATCATTATTATTATTATTATTATTATTATTATTATTATTATTATATATGCTGTATTTTATTTTACAGTCATTGTGTTTTGTTTTATGTTCTGTGTGTTTGCATTATAGATTAGTGATCCATATATACTTTTATATATTATAAAGATAAAGTAAAGCAAGTGTACCTGTCTCCACTTATAAAAGACGACCAATAGGAGCAGGAGGAGGACGGCAGCGGCACTCAGAGCTCCAATCAGAGCCGTCTGAGGTTCTCCAGCAGAACCTGAAAACACCAGAACGCACTGATAGAACATCTCGTACCAGGTTTCATAAGAACAGGCTCGTACATGGACACTTACGAGGATGGAAGACTTTGTGAGACACTCCCATGTGGTTGTAGGCCACACACTCCACGGTGACATCACCAGCAGGTGACAGAGGGAGGCTCAGATGGGTCCTGACTTCCTCTTCCTCCTCCTGTGAGGTCACATCAGCTGGAAGAACCTGATTGGTTGAGACATCTCCACACCTGCAGAGGAGGTGATTTTACTGTTTTTTTATGTTGTAAACACAGTCACCACGCCACTCACATGAGCTCACCTTTACCATTATTTTTTGCAGTGTAAAATTAGTAAACTCAATTAGTGCATTAAATTGGTGCTGGATAGCTTTTTTAAAACAACAACCAACTGATTACGCTGCTTTTAAACCTTCGGTGGTGAGTTTTAATATATTTTTAATAATCTGGTCAATTTGGAAACTTTGCTGACTTTGTGGCATTTTATGTAACCTCTGCTGTTTCATGTTCTCTCTCTTTAAGCAGTGTATTTGATCTGTTGCTGATGTGTTCTGACTCTGAAGCTGTTGTGTTTGTTTGGTGGTCTGTGTGTCTAAGTGATTGTAACTTAGTAGCGTAGGTTTATGATGAAATATATGTATTTGTCAACAGGAGAAGACTCCCAGGGCTGATCTGGCTTGTGATTATAGTTTCAATACTTCCACTGTTGGTACATACGTGTCCTGGAACCCGGGGCAGGTGTACCAGAGGATTTTGGGTAGTGGATATCCAGAGCTGCTGCAGGTCAGAGTGTTGTTCTCCAAACTGATGACGGCACTCGGAAAACCTGAAAGATACATTTGATTTTATACTTTTCTTTCTTTAATCACATAAAATATTATGAAAGAAAGTTGAGTTGTTTAATCAGGTGACCATCACATTAATGATTTACAGCTAGCTTATAGGCTATGTGACTTTTAGAAGAAGATAGAGAAGCCATGGCACTGAGGGAGAAGAAGAAGAAGAAGAAGTTAAGGTTTCTTACGGTAAATTCGGAGGTCGATGTTATGCAAACCACTGAAGAACGAGTTAAAGAAGTGGAACGAGTAACGGCCGCGATCCTCCTGGCGAACCCGCCGCAGCAGCAAGCTCGCCTCTGACCTTCAGAATAAAACAATAACCACCTTAACAAACTGCAACATGAAAAATACCACCTTAATACAGAACCACAAACTATACACAATGCAACACCAACAGTACCACCTTAATAAATGTTTCATAATGCAAGCTTTTAACTCTTAGTATGCTAACCTGTGGCCATTAGCAGCGTAGCTCTCCTCGTACACCGTGTTGTTGATCTTTGATGGTGTCGTCCAGTGCTGCTTCCTGATTGGAGGGTATGACTCTGTCACAAAGGTCAGCATCACATCTCGGCCTTCATACACCTCCACTGTGCTGCTACCACTAACGTTAGCACTGCTAGCTCCATTCACATCCAGTGTCTTGGTGCTGACGTTAACAATTAATTCCCTGTTCACTTCCAGTGAACTGCTGCTAATGTTAGCTTCTAGCTCTCCTTGCTCCTCTAATAGCATGCTACTACGGTTAGCAACCAGGTCACCCTTGGCCTGTATGGTCTTGGCGTTAGCGTTAGCACGCGGCATCTGCTGCAGGTAAATCCTCAGGAAGGGAGCGTCTGTTGAGGAAGAATAGAGACAGTAAAGAGACAGAGTAAGAGATATCTGGTTCTCTAAAGCCATCTTTTTCTTTTAAGGTAATTATGAGCCTGTTATCAGAATGTGTCTGGGTGATCCGATCACAAGTAGACAGCTCTAAATACAGTGTAAACGATAGCAAATACGCATTGTGATCTCATCACTCAAACCACTTCCTTATGTGGTTTCATTTAACACATATCTTTTGTACTGTAAACACTATAGAGTCCTGGTCCACATAGAAGGAGGTCCTCCTCACTGATGTCCTGTAAGAACACAGACTGTTTAGTTTACTTTGATAGATAGAAATCCGCAGGAGATGTTTGTGAACACACTGAACCAGTAACCACAATATCACCACACAAAATGTTATCTACCACACATTGCTCGTTATTTCTTGTAAATTGTGGAAACATTCCACATTAAGTTGTTCCTGAGTTATTTCCTGCGTGTTGTCTGGACGATGGTCCAACATCTTCTCCTGCATCCACTGTGAGAGACTGTTGGACTGACAGTTGGACAATCATAGTTCAGTTATAAAATCCCACAAAGCACCTCAGAGCATCTCTGCTGCAGGCTGCTGACAGCGACTGTAAAACAGTGAGTATGTTTCTGAACTGAAGAAAGGACAGTATTATGGACACTGCTGACACACACGTGGAGATGTTTTAACCAGGTGTAAACAGGCTCTAAGTGTTCTTACCCACAACTCTGAGATGTGTGGTTGCCATGGCGACCCCAGCCTCATTGACAGCAGTACAGGTGTAGATTCCACTGTGAGTCAGGTTGACAGCAGACACTGTCACAGTGCTGTTTTTGTACACGTGTTTTTTGATATAGTCTTGGCTGACATGGACCTTCAGTCTCTGGAACAAAGCAAACAGAGGATGTCAGAACAGACAGTGTGAGAGCAGTACAAACAGACATCTGACCTCTGACCTCTGACCTCTGAGTTTGGGCCCGTCCAGGTGACGTTGTACAAATGGGTGGGGTTACTGGTCACACAGGTGACTTCAAACTGCTCTCCTTCCAGACGGACCAGTTCACCCTGACTGACAGACAGACAGGGAGGCCCACGCAGCCCTGCACACAGACAGGCAGGTAGTGAGACAGACAGACAGGTAGTGAGACAGACAGACAGACAGACAGACAGACAGACAGACAGACTTACTGTGGACCACCACCAGGTTGCCAGGTCTGGATCTGAACTGCCGTCCGTCCTTCCAGCCTGAACAAACATAGTGTCCTTTAAACGACATCTGCAAGTCTCTGATCAGGGCTCCTTTCTGGGGGTCAAAGGTCACAATCATGCCGTGGGGCAGGTCCCGGCCCCTACCCCCAATTCGGTCCTCTGATTGGAGGGTGAGGTTTGTGACTGACGGGTCGGTCAGCAGACACCTGAACAAGAAGTCCTGGCCTTCCTTGAGGGCTGGGATGCTGCTGCGAGGAGTGACGAACACACTGGAGGGGTCAGCCGGGTCTGAGAGAGGGGCATTATGGGAAACAGAGGATTCATTGGAGTTGGAATATCTGAATCAGACATTTGTTGTGAGGTGTGGCCTGAGCTAAACCTACCTTTGACATACAGGTGAATCCAGGTGTCCAGGTGTTCCAGGCTCTGGTTGGTGTACCCACAGCGGTACGTCCCGGTGTGTCTGGGGTCCGCCCTCCGTACCTCCACCAGATCCTTCAGTCTGTCCTCGTACAGCAGACGGAACGCAGTACTGGACCAACGGACAATACCGTTACCATGACAACTGAGGCTGAAATTGGCGCCGGCGGTCAGGACCACCTCGGTTTGGTTTGGCAGGAAGTCAGAGTTCAGACGGATTGATGGAGGACCAGGAGGATCTGAAACAACCCAACAGTGAATCAGTTCAACAATGAGGACATCACATCTCTGATCCACTTTGCATAATTAGCTTGAGATACAGAGTTCAGTTGGAGGGAAAGGCTGTTTCACCAGCTGATTGGTCGTCTTCAGGTTGTCCCTCCCCATATCCATGTCCTTCTTCTAATAAATGAATTCAAGGCATTAATATGTGATTGTTAAAAGGAGTTCGGTCTAGACCTGCTCTATTTGACTATTTTTAAGTGTCCTGAGATAACTTCTGTTATCAATTGGCACTATAAAAATAAAATTAGTCATGGGGGGTGGCAGTAGCTCAGTGTGTAGGGACTTGGCTTTGGAACCGGAGGGTCGCCGGTTCAAGTCCCACAGACCACAAAACTTGAAGTGTGGACTGGTAGGGGCCAGTTTCACCTCCTGTGCACTGCCGAGGTGCCCTTGAGCAAGGCAACCTAACCCTGAAACCTGCTCATGTTTGCATTCATCTATATTTCAGTGTGTGTGTGTGTGTGTGTGTGTGTGTATATATATAGAGTGGAAAAAATAATTTCCCCTAGGGGATCTATAATGTGTATTAAATCCAGGAAAAAAACATTTGAACCAAGCATGGTGAGATGTTTGTCATTTAATTTTCATAACAAACATAATATAATATTATCATATTCTGGAGATGTTCTTTAAGCAATATATGTGCACACATGTGTCATAGGTCAACACATTGATTAATTTGGCAGAAGTGGAACTGAATGAAGAGTCGACTCTTATCGCTGAGCTGAGACAAAAAGCCACAAAATGTCACTGCAAGTGCAACAAAAGCCCCGCCAATGAGAGTAGGTCATTAATATTATTGAGAGATGTAGAGATGGTTTAAATAACAGCAGAATACAAACAGATTCAGTAACTCAGGTAAAGGCTGCAACAAAACACCATAAAATTATATAATAACTTTAATGTAGTTGAAATGTGCACTGTATTATCTACAATAATACAAATATTGGATCAGTATCGACATATACTATTAAATGACTCGGGGTCGAGTCGGGGGGACATCCCTAACATTAAATCCACTTTTGAATGTGTCAGCAAGAAACCTTTTTTTTTTGTCAGCAAAATCAAAGTTCATTCAACCATTGTGTCATTATAAATTTGTAGATCCAAACACCTGACTTCTGTCTGAACAGGGATTGTATAAAGTTATTAGTAATTAGTTAAGTTAATTATAATTCCTCTCTTTTTTGCGCATAAAGAAATCTTAAAGACTCCTGAGGACTTTACTATAGGCTCGTTCACTCTGTTCATTCAGAAAAAGATAGGTGTGGAAAAACTCCAACACTCACTGAGCAGTGGCATAACTTCAGGCACAGTCAGGCTGTCCCTGCTATACATATATATCAATATATATAAAAAACTTCCCTCTCACCCTCTTGTGGTGGTATCTGTGTCATCCTCAAGCTCGGGTCCTCTACCAGAGGCTTGGGAGCTTGAGGGTTCTGCGCAGTATCTTAGCTGTTCCTAGGACTGCGCTCTTCTGGACTGAGGCTTCTGAAATTGTTCCTGGGATCTGTTGGAGGCACTCCCCCAGTTTGGGGGTCACTGCCCCGAGTGTTCCTACTACCACAGGGATTGCACTTGCCTTGATCTTCCACATCTGCTCCAGCTGTTCTTTT